>JXTB01000081.1:962436-981767 GCA_002914805.1 Parasponia andersonii
GGATCAGTTATGGGGACCCTGGGGCTTCTGACCCCTACGTTTGGAAGACCCAAAGGCCGATGGCGAGATCACGTGCGATCCGCGTGGCCCTTCTCGTGGTACAAGATTCAGGAACGGGCCCCACAATATTATTAACAGGAAATTATATTCTTTACCACGATAGATTCTATTGGAAAGAAAAGATTTATCCAACCAAATTAGATAATTGTATAATCCTAAAACAAACTTAGTAAAGTCGCCGCTGCATTAACACTTGGAAAATAGGACAACAAACAAAATACATCCAATAAGAGATCATCAAATTTCGAGTGAGAGATAATGCCATTATTGAGAACTTTAATTATTGTTAATATATCTAACTCTAAAATGTGGAGATTTAGACTAATATATTTGACCAAAGAAAGAGCAACCTCTATAACTTTAGCTTCTGCCATTTCCAAACTAAGAGCAACAACCATTTCTTTGAGAGAGTTTTCATGACTTTTTTCCTTCGAATTTTGCATGATAGCACCAAAACCTATCATATACATATCTTTATTGATTGTCATGTTAACATTTAGTTTGAAACTGCCGTTTGAAGGGGGAGACCAATAAGCCTCTCTCCTTTCTACTTCTGAACAAGAAATAGCACTATCGAACTCAATCTTCACTTCTTTTGTTTCAACAATATAATTAGTAGTCCAACTAATAACTTCCTCCGACAGTTTAATTTTGGAGGCATGCACCCTTTTATTTCTTTCATCCCAAATTCTCTATAGCAATCATATAAACAACTCAAGTTCATCTTTAATCAGTGTGTGGTTATAGTGGTAAATGATATCTGCCATTGACAAAGGGAGTAGTAATTTGAAAGTCATATGAAATTGAGAGTATCACCAAATTACTTTAGCATGTTTACAACTTATCAAGGCATGTGCAATAGATTCCTATGTATGATTGTACCTTTGATAAATGAGAGATTGGAGTATTTTCTTTCGAAATAGAGCTAAAGTTGTTAGTAGAACTTTATGACAGGCCTACCAAACACAAAATTTGACTTTGCTAAGAAGTGATAATCTTTAAAAAATCTTTCCACCATGCATGCACTACCGCCATGTCCAAAATACCTGTCCGTTCTATTATGAAATCTACTAACCAATACCCAAATCAAATTGAGTATAAGCCTCGTGTATTATAATACTAAATCAAGTGATCCATGATTAGAGAATAGCTCAAAGGTCTAGTAAGTACCTAAATAAACAACAAAGAGGAAAAAAAATTGTTACTACTGGATTTGATTTGGAAAAACTAACAGTTTTGAAGATCGTACAAGAAAACTTTCAAAACTCATATTTTTAATTATATGTAAATTCATAAAACTCATATCAGATACCAAAATTGAAGAGAAAAGCATATTTTTTTTTAATTATATCAAGTAGCTTCTAAATATTTTGTTCTTTATTACTTTATATTTAATGTCAAAATAGTCGATTAGTGAATACTTAACACCCATGTATTCTACATCTAAATATTCCAAGAAGAAAAAACAAAGAAATTAGTGGTAATACAACACTTTTTTGTTTATATGTAGTACCGGGTACATATCATAGGCATTTAAAAATTATGTACTTCTAAATGATTAGGTAAGTTAATTAGTTCAGCAAGTTGAGTATAATATGTTTGTCTAAATGTTTGGCTAAGTTAAGGATTGTTTATATATAATTATGTAATATTTTAGTTTTAAATTATTACTAAATCCTTCACGTGATGTAGCTGTACTGAGTAAAATGCAAAGAACTTTTGTCTAGAGAACAAACAACAAGGTTTTTCATGGTAGTAAATAGTAAAACAACAAAAGAAGTAAACAAGTAATATAAAGTTCCAAACTAAGATATAATTTCCGATTAATACAAAACATACCTTATCTATATCCACAGTATTAAGATATTGCATTAGTCTGTGAATATCTCAACTCTGATTCCGTTGTATGAAAAAGAAAACTAACAAAGTTTCATCATAGAATAGCAGGACCACTGGTTTAAAAGGGGTGTATCCTGGGATCCATAGATTCAGAAAATGATGAATTGAGTTTCCATCATCTACTTTCTATCTTAAACCTTCCCAAAGTAAGTCTCTTCCCCATAAAATACTACGCCTGGTAAAAGATGGAGAATTACCCATCTTTGTAACAAGAAAATCACAACGAGGAAAGTAACAAGCTTTTAATACTCTACCAATTAAAGAGTCACATTTTTCTACTAGATACCAAGCCTAGTTTGCTAAAAGTACCTGATTAAAATTAACAAAAAATTGAAAGCTTATACCTCCCTTCATTTTTGGTTTACACATGAAATTCCAACTTTTCCAATAAATTTTGTGTCCATTTTTTGAGAGGTCCCTCCAAAAGTTAGCCACCATTCACTCAATTTCTTTACAAAGACTTGTGGGGATATGAAAATATCTCATTGTATAAGTTGGGATGGATTGCACTACTGCTTTTAACAAGATTTTTTTACTTATAATTTAAAAATGCTTCTCTTGTTATGCTGATATTAATCGCTATAATTTATTCTTTATATTGCTGAAGATTACTTTTTTATTACGCCCAACAAAAGTAGGGAGTCCTAGATAACACTCGTGATATTCATAGATTGACATGTGTAACTGTCGATAATTAAAGTCTTAAGTCGCTCATTCTGTGTTTGGAGAGAAAGATAGCGTTGATTTTCAAAAATTTATTTCTTGTCCTGATACTTTTCCATAAATCTCAAATAGCTCCTTTGGTGCCAAACATGATTCCTTTTTAGCTTTATATAACAGTAAACTGTCATTTGTAGATAATAAATATGAAATACTCAGAACATTCCATACAACCTAAATGACATTAAAAACATATATAACATCATTATTTTCCAACATACTTTAAGTACTAGAAACAAACAAAATTGATGTACGCTTATACTCCTAGTGTTGTTTAAAATAAGGCATAAAAAGTATTGGTATGCTCTATTTTTTATTAATATTTTGTTTTAAGTGAAATTCAAAAAACAAATCTATAGGTGCAAAGATCAATATTGTTATACTATAAAATGTTTTGCGAAAGTTATAATATTGTATAGTTCCTGCATGAAAAAAATTTGTTATTTCCTTAAAATATCTTTACAATTCAATATAATATTTTGATGTTTGATTCAATAATTAATCTAGGAAAAAGATTCAACAAAATTGTTTGTAAAAAAGCCAAAAAAATGAATTAATCTCATTCATGATTCATGTGGTTTAAAGTACGGTTAAGTGCAATATAACTGTGAGAAGAATTGAAGTTAAAAAAAGAGTTCTCTAATCCGGAAAAATAATTTGTGAAAATAGCCAAATAAATTGAAATAGGCTGAAACATTATTGGCATAAAAGAAAATAAAAATTCTAACACAAAACCTTCCTTATAATTAATCATAAAAATATAGATGGTAGTATTTTAGCATATAACTAGAACAGCAATGTGCACGATCTGGTTCATAAAGATTAAAAGAATATGCTCAACTTTCATAATTAGTAATATCACTATAATTCAGAACCAAGTTATGTTAGTGATACCGGACATAAAAATGACTTCTCAATGACTAAATTATGAGAAAATTATTAACCCAAGATTAGCCAACCCAAGAGGGAGAGGGGGGAGGTGAATCGGGTTTTAAAATCTTTTACAAATTTTTTTTAACAAACAAGTAAATTTAACAAGTAAAAGCAATAATAATTAAAAATACCTAAATTGCATGCACAAGTTCAAGATAAATAAATTACAAGGATAGGAATAGAGAAATGCAAACACTATCTTTTCAAGATTCAACAAACACGACAGTTTGTCTACATCCCCTGCTCTTGGCAATCCGCTTCGAGCTTTCTACTATAGGATCAAGAGATTGAGCTTGACCATCCCTTTTATACAACGAATGCTTTCTCCTTAAGCACATTCTCACCTTTACAATAGGGTTGAATCTGGTTCTATCATATCTAAATCAGATTGTTTAAACTCTATTGACAATCTCACATAAACCAGGTTGTTTATGAATCTGGTGTCAACCTCACCTCACAAATACAATTTAGTATTTATTTTTGTTGAAACAGTAAACTAGAATATCTCAAAAGGGATTGATATAAGGTAAGCCTAGAGTGAATAAATAGGAACACAAGATGTGATCTAGTTTGGCTCAATTAATTCTTGTGAAAAAATATATTTGAAAGTTTGATTCACAAAAGATGATTTGAATAACTTGAAAGTATATTTAAAGCAATGTAGGAATTTTTAAAAGTTATTTTAAGTGTTAGAAAAGCTTCTATATATAGACTAGAATGAGAACTAGTCGTTTTAGACTGTTTGATAAACAATCTGTCATTTTTAGCAGACTAAAAAACCACTTTCAGTTGATCGAAAATACTAGCTGCCGATTCTGTGAGCCAGTTTACCGATTCTATCCGAGAGCAATTTATGAATTTTATTTCAAGTCTTTTTTAATTATTTTCAAAATGTGACTTTATAAATTGATTTAATATGTAATATAAGAACTATGGAAATTCATAAATCAATTTAAAAGTTTGTGTAAAATAAATTTCATATTTTATTTTGAGATAAACAGAATTGATAGTTTAGCTTTGAAAATTTCCAATTTTATAAAAAATTTGAGACATTAGGATTATACAATATGTAGACAAATATTCAAGTACAAGAACTAAGTATATAACCTTTGCTAGTCTAGGTTTTGTTATCTTGATTTTTGTCTTCAAGTTTTTTTCCATAATCCATCTTGAATATCTTGTGATCCTTTCAATTTAACTTGTTACACACTCAAGTAGATTATTAGCTCTTAATCATATATTTATTAACTTTAAAAAGTGAGTGTAGGATTGATGATATAAAGCATGACTCAACAATTTCCTATTTTTTTGATAACAAACATTTGATTTAAAAGAAATAAAGAGTAAGAAAATAAGTTGAGTAAACCGTCCTTACTAAATCTTGATTGCTCCCAATCAAAATATACTTAATGCAAAGAGAGTAAAACTCCCTCTTAAACTTATACGATATGCATATTTTATTTTATTTGAGTTCATAGATACCACTTGTTAAAAAAAATTCTCATTGATACAAATTTGAAATGCTTATAGATAGCAATTGTGAGAAAAACTAAATTTTAATTAAAAGCGATCATAAATCAAAATACATTCTTCTCCCCCTTTTTACATCATCAAAAAGAAATCCATAAGGAAGAAGAATAAAGCAAATAGCAATGCAATACCCAATACAAAAAAATAGAAAATAGAGAGTTCATACATTGGAGTTCAAGCATGGAAAAATAATCAAAATAAACACAGAGTTCAAACAGAAAATAACCAAAAAGAAATAGAAGTCTAAGAGTGTAGATCATGAAGCAATAGAAAATAAATAGGAACTATAGAGGAGGAAAGCGTCCAAAGAATGATTGAATCATTCACATTATCTTATCCTACTGATCTTGAATAATCTAAAATTGACTTTCTAACAATTGCCTAATAGAGTTGACATCAGCTGATAGAATCTGGTAGTGCTCAAGTCAGTATCATGGAGATGCTAGATGTCGAGCTAAATGGTGTTGAGACATTCTGACAGACTGTTGAAGGCTTCAGTGTAGTCAAATTGTCGTGCAGAAGCCTCCTCAGCATAAGTGCCCTAAGGAGTGCCTTCACTAGTGCCAGTAGCAACTTTAGTACCATTACCACCAGCTTTATGTTGAATGCTCATTCCTTAATCATGTCTTTGCTTGGTTTTACCCACTTATTCGTTGTTGATGAAGCTTAAACTCATAAGATTGAAGGTCTTGTTATTGATCTTAACATCTATTGTCCATAGTTTACGTCTGGCCTCATCAATGATTGGGATGTTGAAATGTTAGAAGATGCGGATAAGTAGGAAGCTATAGGGTAGAGAGGTTCTCCTATTCTCTATAGCATTAATCATCTCATGAAGGATAAAGAAAGGTAAATCCAGTTTTCTCCCAACAAAAATGGAATCAACGAAGCAAAGATAATAGAAAGTGGGTGCATCCCTATGACTAGCTCTAGGGATCATGTTTTGAGACACAAACTGAAAGAGAATCTTAGCTTCTAAAGTAAGATCAATGAAACGAAGCTTAGGTTGGAAGCTATCAGGGAAACAGACATGGAGTAGAGCTTGTTGAGGCTCAAAATCCTCAATCATAGACCAAGTGTTGACAATAAAGAATTTATAACCACCCAAAGATAAATTTAGAATTTTAGCCAATAGATGTTTAGTAATTTTAAAATCTATTCCCTTAAAGGAACCAAAGATAGTATGTTGTCCCCTAAAAATATTGGCACTGGCATAAAAACCTCTAACCAACCTAGGATACCCTATCTCCTGAATGGAGCAGAATTCAGTCCATCCTATTTTTTCTATGTAGTCAAGAAATTTTACATAAGATAAATATCTAAAATTGAAGGTTCTATCCCAAATAATGCTCTTCTTAGAGAAGATTTCTTTATATCTAGTCATAAGAGCAAGAGACTCAAGGAGAAGAATATCTAACCTTGCTTTGGTGTATTGTTCTTGTTATCAAGATGAATTTCCTTGCCCTTATACCTTGTATTTTCCTTTCTAAGAGCCATTTGATCAAAGGATGATAATAAAGACTCAAACACAAGAGAATTTCAGAATACTAGGGTTTTAAGAGAAGAGAAAACTAATTTTGATAGCAAAAGAGAGTGAAGAACAAAGATTAAGAGCAGAAAAGTGATGAAAATAACTCTGATTAGGAGAAAATTGAATGATTTAGAGAGAAAAATAGAGTAAGGATGAGAGGAGGTGATTTTAAGGGTAAAGGAGAGTGAGAGTCGGTTGAGAAAAAGAAGAGAGAATGAGAGAAAAATTTTCAAAACGGCTTAAAAACGTGCAGTTTTACATGTTTTTGGTAGATCGGTTCTCGGTCTGCTGATTCTGGCAAAGAGACTGTCCATTCCAAAACAATCTTTCAGTAGACTGAAAAAGATTTCGGTCTACCAAAAGCTCTATTTTGACAGTTGTTTTTGTTAAAAAATATTTTAAAGTAGCAAATTAATACAACCAATCATGAAAAATATTTATAAATCAACAATTTAGTGAATATATGCAACATATCAAGTAACTTTCAATCACATAAAGAATTAATGAAGCTCATTATGATTAAGCATGCCAATTTCTCTACGAATTATGTAAAAACGATCATCGTTGAGAAGTTTAGTGAAAATATCAGCTAGTTATTTTTCCATGTAATCAAACTCAAGTATAATGTCACCTTTTTGCATATGATCACGAAGAAAATGTTATCTAATATCAATATACTTAGCACGTGAATACAAAATTAGATTTTTAGACAAATCTATAGTATTATCAGATTTAATAGGTACATGATCATAATGCAGTCCTGAAATCCATTAGAGTTTATTTCATATAAAGAATTTGAGCACAACAACAACCAGCAGAGATATATTCAGCTTCAATGGTAGAAATAGCAACAGAATTTTGTTTCTTACTAAACTATGACACAAGAGAATAATCAAGAAAATGACAAGTGCCACTAGTGTTCTTATGGTCGGTTTGACAACCGGCAAAGTCTGCATCTAAAAAACTTGTAATATTAAAGTGTGTGCCTTTTAGCTACCACAATCATAGATTTATAGTGCCATGCAAATATTTCAAGATACATTTTATTGCACTAAGATTTGATTCCTTAGGATTAGATTGAAATCTAGCACATAGATAAACACTTAACATTATATCCGGTCTACTAGCTATTAAGTAAAGAAGTGAGCCGATCATACCTCGATACTTAGTGATGTCCATTTCTTTACCATTTTTGTCTTTGTCAAGCTTGATTGAAGAGCTCATAGGTATTTTCATTGACTTTGAGTTCTTCATATCAAATTTCTTTAGCATTTTCTTGATGTACTTGGATTGATTGATGAAAATGCCTTCTTTGTTTTTTTTTTTTTTGATTTGAAGTCCAAGGAAAAAATTGAGTTCTCCCATCATGCTCATCTCAAACTCATTATGCATACATTAGTAGCACCAAATATAATATCATCAGCATAAATTTAAACTAAAATTATTTCTTCCCTTTTTTTTTAATAAAAAGAGTATTATCCACTTTTCCTATAGTAAAACCATTTAGAATCAAAAATTTGCTCAATCTATCATACCAAGCTTTAGGAGCTTACTTTAAACCATAAAGAGCTTTTTTCAATTTAAACACGTGATCCGGATACTTATGATTTTGAAAACTAGGGAGTTGGGCTACATGTACTTCTTCTAAAATGTACCCCATTAGAAATGCACTCTTAATATCCATTTGGTATAGGATAAAATCTTTATGAGATGTAAATGCTAAGAGCACCCTTATGGATTCTAATCTTGCTACGTGTGCGAAGGCTTTTTCATAATCGATACCTTCTTCTTGATTGAAATCTTAAACCACCAATCTAGCTTTGTTTCTCACAATCACCCCATGCTCATCTACTTTATTTCTAAAGACCCATCTAGTTCCAATAGCTGATTGGTCCTTCGGTCTTGGAACTAATTTCCACAAATCATTTATTTCAAATTGATTTAATTTTTCTAGCATAGCTAAAATCCAAGATTCATCATTTTCGACATTTTTAAAACTTTTAGGTTCAATTTGAGAGATAAAAGACATGTTATTGCAAATATTTTTAAGTGATGCTCTAGTTTTGACTACTTGTAAGAGATTACTTAGAACTTGGTCTTTAGGATTAGCATAGTTGAATTTTGTATCTTGAGGAGGAGTAAGAGTGTTACCATTTTCGGTTTCCTTTTCATCCTTAAGATCTTGTTGTAGTTGGATGTCATTTTTTTCATCTGTTTTCTCATTGGCACTTGGCTCACTTGAGCTTGGTTCCAAACCTATAATATCATTATCATCATCTAATTTTCTCTCCTCATAGAGAGTATTAGACTCTTCAAACGTAACATATATAAATTCTTCTACTACCAATGTTCTTTTATTGAAAACTCTTTAAGCCTTACTAGTAGTAGAATACCCAAGAAAATATCGGATTTTGAATCAAATTTACCCAAATTATCTTTAATATTCAAAATAAAGCATTTACAACCAAAAACTTTAAAATAGCCAATGCTGGGTTTTCTACCTCTCCAAAGCTCATAAAGTGTCTTATTCAAAATTGGCATTATCATCTATCTGTTCACAATATGACAAGCGATAATAATTGCTTCGGCCCAAAAGTATTTTGGTAAACCATTTTTATTTAGCATATTCTGTGTCATTTCTTGTAAAGTTCTATTCTTTCTTTCTCTAGTTTGTTGTGGAATTCTGGGAGCTAAAAAATTATGATCAAAACCATTTTTGTAGCAAAAAGCTTCCATTTCTTCATTTTCAAATTCACCACCATGATCACTTCTAATAGATGTGATGGTGTAGCCTTTTTCATTTTGTATTTTCTTACAAAAGATAGTAAGCACATTTAAGACATTGTTTTTATAAGTAATAAATAGAATCTAAGTTAATCTCGAAAAATCAACAACTATCACAAAGACATAGTGTTTTCTACCAAAACTAGCTACTCTTGATGGTCCAAATAAATCCATGTGAAGTAATTACAAATGTCTAGAAGCAGTGATGGTGTTTTTAGATTTAAAAGAGTTTTTCACTTATTTTCCAAATTGACATGCATCACAAACGTTGTCTTTTTCGAAAAAAAAATTAGGTAAACTACTAACAAGATTTTTCTTAGAAACTTTAGAAATAGTATTCATGCTAGCATGTCCAAGTCTATGCTAAAGCCAAGAATCATCTTTTAAAATCGAAAAATATTTATCTTGGTTAAATATTTTTCAATGCTAACAGTATAAACATTATATTTTCTTTCTTCTTCAAAAATAATTTCTTTTAAAAAAGTATCCTCAATTAAGCATTTAGAAAGCTCAAAAATGACTCGATAGCCTTTATCACAAAGTTGACTTATACTTAGCAAATTGTGTTTAAGACTATCAACAAGTAAAATATTTTCTATAATGGGAGAGGAAGTAGTACCAATGTTACCTATACCTAAAATTTTGCCTTTAGCATTATCTCCAAACGTGACATGTGTTGGAATAATGTCCTATAAATCAGTTTATTATTTAGACATTATAAACAATATTTATTGGATTATTTAGTATCTATTTGTTATAAATAAATTCCATATTATGAATTTCTATTTCATTTATGTCTCATTGATATACATGTGATGTGTATGTTTATCTTATGCAAACATCTAAAAGATTCCAAGACATGAAATGAGTAATAAAGAATTATTCGTATAATAAGTTCATATGTGGGAGACATTATATTCTTTATTTCATTATGTCTAAATTAAATTATTCACATTCTGCATATTGAAGATGGAATACTTTACTATGCCAGAGAATGTAGTGTTGTTTATTTAATTAATGAAGTCTCTAATTATCGAAGCGAGTCTTCGGATAGAAACACTAGTGTATTATAAGAAAGTTATAACAGAATCGAACAGAACCTAGTGAATTAGAATTTGAGGTTAAGTACCGTAACTCAAATTTCTAATTTTACTAATCCATTACTATTGTAGAAGACCTTAATCCTAGTGATTAACGAACTTACTTTTATGTGTTTTGTCTTTTTGAGTTACTAAAGGACTAGTTCCGATTTATGGTTCAAACTCTGATATCTTGGAAGATAAGGTATATGAAATGTGTAGAACATTTTTCATGATGGACACCATGTATATGATGTCACTTTGAGTTTTTTCAAGTACTTGGATAATATAAACTAGGGCTCTGGTATTCACTATATGAATTTGACTGTGTTGGTATAAGCAGATACAAACACCATAGTCAACAATTATCCATTAGATGAAAAATGGCAACTCAAAGGTAAATATGTACTAGAGAGTAATACGGTAATTTCACCCTACTAGTACGACATTGCATTGGGGGTATGTCTACAAGTATAGTATATGCTAAATGATTCAAGCTAATTAATTGTTAATAAGCTTCACAGAAAAATAAATGACATTTAGTCCAAGAGTACAATATTGGGTCTATAGTGGTGTACCCCAATATTAATGGACAAGGTTCAATCATAATTAAGAGTTAATTATGATAGTGGGTATATGGTTCATTGGAGCTTGGGCTTTATGGATCCATCTGGTCTCCTATCTTGCTCAAATTAAATAGTCATTTGATGATCAGTTTAGCCCAACAAGCCCATTAGGGTTTACTAATCTCTCTATAGTTAAGAGAAAAGTTCTCTAGCAACTAGAAGAAAGTATTACACGTGAAACACCCCCTTGAGAAGAGAGTGTCACACGCATAACAGAGAAAGAGGGAGAGCAGAAAATCAGCCAACCCTAGGAATTCCATCCTTGGTGTTTTTGGTTAACCAGGAGAAATCATTTCGAGAAGATTGTCTTCTTGTATGTCTGCGGATCTCTTTGTTGGGAATCAAGAAGGTGACCACTCACCGGATCAATCAAACGGCTTTCGAGAATAGAAAAAAAGACGAGAAGGTTGTGAAGCGAATCCAGGTATTGTTCTTTGTTTGATCAAGAGTTAATTTATGTTAGATCATGATCTGAAACGTTTTGTAAAAAGAAAAAAAGCTAATTCTGCTGCATTTCTTGATTTTACAAAACGATGGTGTTCTTGAAAATAATTTTATGAAAATATTTTCTAGAAATTTATTCCAATAAACACCAGCAACATGTCCTCCATTTCTTTTTATAAACGATGAAAGCAAAGAGTAGTCACCGATCATATGTTTGGAGCAACCACTATCCAAGAACCAAAAGTTCTTCTTTTGTACCTACAAGTAAGAAACAACCTTTGATTTTTGGTACTCATACTAATTTGGGTCCTTGAGTGTTAGTTTTAGATTTTTTTGGAACCCAAGCTAGTTTACCACCAAAATATGTATTTTTCTTTACAAAGCATAAAAAATTAGTGTGTACATCTTGATTGCAATAAGTGCAAGTATGCTTAGTATTACTAGTACTAGCTTTCACAAAATAGTTTTTGAGGTATTTTTTTTCATAGAAGAATTGTACCCAATACCTCCTTTGTCAAAAACACATTTTTGTCCATCAAGCTTCATATCAAAATTTTTCTTTCCATTTGTAAATTTGTGGACAATTTTAGTCAAGTCAACAATCTTGTTATTTAAGGAAGTGTTTTCTTTTGACAAAATATCACAATTACTCCAAGACAATTTCGCTTCCTTTTCCTTAGCAAACTCTTCAACCATTTTTGACAAACCAAGAATTTCCTTTTTGAGAACATTGGTCTTGAAAATGAGTTTTTCATAGTTTTTGTGTAAGTCATTGAAATCACTCAACAAATTTTCATATGATAAATCACAATTACTATCATTCTCACTAAAATCACTACTAGTATCACTAACATCATGAAATTCACTTTTAAGTTCAAATGAGCTTACCTCATTTTCTATTACCACGAAGCACATATTGGTAATTTCTTTTTATTCTTCTCCTTCTGATTCTTCTTCTTCACTATCGTCTCAAGTGGCCTTCATTATCTTCTTCATCTTGCTTCTCAAGAGACATTTATTCTTCATGTGGCCTGGCTTCTTGTATTCGAAGTAAGTGATAAGATCATTCTTTATTTTCTTTTCTCAAATGTCATTACCATTGCTATTTTTCTTGAAATTCTTCTTTTTAAAAGTTAAGTACTTCTTGTACTTTTTGGTAAGTAAGGCAATGTCTTCTAACTCACTATCCACAAAGTCTTCTTCTTCCTCATGGCTTTCTTGCATAGCGGCTTTGAGTGCAATTCCTTTCTTTTTTTCTCCTCTCCTTCATCTTCATTTGTTTCTTTCATGAGAATTTCATGGGTCATAAGAGAACCCATAAGTTCTTCAAGAGGTAGCTTGCTAAGGTCTTTTTCTTCTGAATGGAAACCACCTTGCTTCTATATGCTCAGGAAAGGCTTCTAAGGATTTTGCTCACCAACTCACTATTTGGAAATATTTTTCCTAAAGTACTAAGAGAATTAATAATAATTGTGAATCTAGTAAATATTTGTGAAATAGATTCATCTTTTTCCATTTTAAATAACTCATAGTTTTTAGTTAAAATATTTATTCTACTTTCTTTTATAGAATTAGTTCCTTGATATGAAACTTCAAGTAAATTCCATAATTTATGAGCATCCCTAACTTTTTCAACATTGTTATAAATATTCCTATCTAAGCCACACATAAGAATATTTCTAGCTCTATAATTTCTGGTGAAGTTGATTTTATCTTCTTCTTCATATTATTCTATGTCTTTTTCAACTTCTCTACCATCAACTATTTGGGTTATTTTTAAGAAGCCTTTAGTAACAATATACCACAAGTCAAAATCAATAGGCCTAAGATAAGTGTCTATATAACTTTTCCAATAGCTAAAATCATTTCCATTGAAAAATGGTAGTTTAGATGGAGACAGCCTCTTATATTGAAAAAAAAAATCGGTTGGTCTAGCCATCTCAAAAATAGTTAAGATTAAAAATTTGAGTACCAAGCTCTGATACCAAGTGTTAGCCCAAGATTAGCTAACTCAATAGGGGGTGAATTAGGTTTTAAAATCTTTTACAAACTTTTCTTGACAAATAAGTAAATTTAACAAGTAAAAGCAATAACAAGTAAAAATAGCTAAATTGCATGCACAAGTTCAAGATAAATAAATTAAAAGGATAGTGATAGATAAATGCAAATACTATTTTTTCGAGATTCAACAAATACGACGATTGGTCTATGTTCCCGGCTCTTGGCAATCTGCTTCGAGCTTTCCACTATTAGATTAAGAGAATAGGCATGACTGTACCTTTTACACAATGAGTGCTTTCTCCTTAGGCACAATCTCGCCTTTATAATAAGATTAAATCCGACTCTATCACACCTAAGTCGAATTGTTTAAATTCTAGTGTCAATCTCACCTAAACCAGATTGTTTATGGATCCAGTGTCAACCTCACCTCACAAATATAATTTGGTTTTTGTTTTTGTTGAAACACTCAATTAGAATTTCTCAAAAGGGAGTGATACAAGACAGGCATAGAGAGAATAAATGGGAGCACAAGATATGATCTAGTTTGGCTCAATTAATTCTTGTAAAAAAGTGTATTTGAAAGTTTGATTCATAAAAGATGATTTGAACAACTTGAAAGTATGGTTAAAGCAATGTAAGAATGTTCAAAAGTTGTTTCAAGAGTTACAAAAATAATTAAAAAAAAATTAGGAGAATCGGTCAGTCGTAACTATTCGATAGCAATTTTTAAATTTTATTTCAAGTCTTTTTCAATTATTTTTATAATGTGACTTTATAAATTGATTTAATATGTAATATAGGAACTATGGAAATTCATAAATCAATTTGAAAGCTTGTGTAAAATAAATTTCATATTTTAATTTGAGATAAATAGATTTGATAGTTTAGCTTTGAAAATTTCTAATTTTATGAAAAATTTGAGCCATTAAAATCATATAATATGTAGACAAATATTCAAGTACAAGAACTAAGTATATTACCTTTGCTAGTCTAGGTCTTGTTATCTTGATCTTTATATTCAAGCTCGTTTCTATAATCTATCTTGAATGTCTTGTGATCCTTTCAATTTAACTTGCTACACACTCAAGTAGATTATTAGCTCTTAATCATATATTTATTAACTTCAAAACATGAGAGTAGGATTGATGGTATAAAGTATAACTTAACAAAAATTTGATCAAAACTTTAACACTAACTAAAAGATATTTGTTATCTTTTTTTTTTCCTCTGATTGACAATTTATTAGAGCATATATTTATTATAAGAAACCATAGTAAGTTGACTATTAGATCAGATGGCTATAGCTAAAAAATTCCACCATTAATAACTGAGCAATTCGAAAGGCCAAGATGAACATATTGTGATATAATAACTAAAATTAAATTAGTTAAAATACAATTAGGACAATAGCTAGTAACTAAAGATTGAGCATGGGGATGGAAAGAACCAAAGTTTTTAATAACATAGTACAAGTAGGTACAATAAATATCAAAATTCAAATACCTAAATTAAAAAGTATATAAAATAACAAGTAGAAATAACTACAATAAATCTAATTAATAGACAATTATGAGATGAAACTCAATGATAAGTTTAAAAGAAAAATTTTATAGTAATACAAACTAAACGAAATAATACTATCAACTCAATAGATATATGAATAGATATAAGTAAGGAACAGAGACAAGATTAGAAAATTTATGGTGAAGTGTATGTATGTTGAATATAGAATTTACTTGAAAGCCAAATATAGAGTAATTAGCTTTTGCAGACTTTATAAACTTGAGAAACCATTAGCACATATCAAAAACAAGTAAAGGGATAGGGGTTCTCCTTACCCCAATTCTCATCTGGGAAAGACTTTACCTTTAGAGACACTATTAAAGAGGAAAGAGAAAGAAACCGAGTGTAAACACCGCATTATCAATTGAACCCAAGAAACAGCAAAACACATGCATAGCATCACTTTCTCCAAATAAAACCACTCAACTCTATCATATGCTTTTGACATATCTAGTTTCATAGCAACAAGACCAACCTGTCCTTGCCTTTGATGGCATATAGCATGAATACCAACCTGTCCTTGCTTTTGATGGCATATAGCATGAATAATTTCAAAAGCTGCAAGACTATTGTAAGTGATTAGCCTATTTGGAATAAAAGCACTTTGATTTTCTAATATTGTTGAAGGTAAGCAAAATTTGAGACGATTAACCATTGTTTTTGTCACTATTTTGTATAAGACGTTATATAGACTGATTGGTCAATAATCATTCATGGTAAATAGACACTTCACTTTTGGAATTAAGGTGATCAAGGTGGAGTTGATGGCTTTTAGGTCACCCCCATTATTTAGAATGTTTAAAATAGCACCTGTAACCATAGGACCAACAATCCTCCAATTTTTCTAATAAAACATGGCAGATAATAAGAATAAGTTTTGAAAATATTTATAAATAAGTTCTCTTTTTTGTTAAAAAAAATATAAATAAATAAAAATAAAAAAACTGTGCTAACGTTAGACACGATGGATGCATCTAGACCTTTTATTTCTATGGTCCACAGTGGGACAATTACTGCAGTAATTACTTATGTGACATTCCCTTCAAAACTTGACATATCACCACGCGCAACGAGTCAACGACAATCATAACCGCAAAGCTGGATTTATTTATTCAAATTTATAGAACCTAACACCCCACCGTTTAGGTAATAGCTATAAAGTTTCCAGCATTTTATTAGTGATCACTACAACTCATTGGCTGTGAGTATCATCAAGGAGAGTTTAAAAGAAGTCAATTAAAAAACAAAGGAGTATGATCATTTTTAATTTAACGGTTTAACCTCACACAAGTCCAACGAAACTAAATGATTTTCACTTTTCAGTACGCCTGTTTAAAGTGCGATACGCATTCTGATCTCAAAGTCAAAGTCAAAGTCAAAAATCTACATCTACTGTTACCTCTTTTTGATAATTTCACCCGTTAGACAAACGCAAGAGGGATATATATATATATATATGTACATATATAAATATATTTTTAAAGAAAAAGAAGTGCAAATATTCTAGTCCACTCGAAATTCTCAAATAGGAAACTACCGTATGTCTCCTTTTTCTTCTAATAATTAAACAGCAGATAAATTTCAAACCACAGATGCCCTTTGCTTGGTAAATGTCTCCTTTCATCAACAATTTATGGACTATTTCGGGGCTCCGAGAATGAGTTAAATGAGGCTGAAAACATAGTTCCATAATCAATAAAACCCTTTGGAATGGCATTAAAAAATAAATTAAAGGAAATTAAAGGCTCAAGTGTGTTGGGACAGCCCTATAAACTGGTTTATCCAACATCCCATATTCTGTTATTTTGAAGCCTTTAGATGCAAAGAAGCTAAAAGAATGATGCTCTAAGTACAAAAATATTACGAGTGTCAACACAAAATAGGTCAGAAATTTAAGGCCTTACAGATAGGAGGAAAGTTGTAAAGAAACACACTTTTATTCTACAAAGAATACAAACACAAAACCATCAATCACAAAGGAATGCAAAGAGGAAGTGAGTAACTAGGAATAAACTAGAAAAACTAGCAATTTCTTCCAACTAAAAATGAAAGAAGCACTAACTATTCTTCCCTAAAATAGTCCTATGCAAAAGGATTTCCTCCAATAGATGCAACAGACCCTTGAGCCGGCACATTCCTGCAGAATAGGCATTGTCATTATATTCAGTTAAACATCACATGAATGATTTTTGATAAGACCATCACATGAATGATTATGACAAGATAATACATTAATTTAATTCAGTTGTGCTATTCAGTATTGATACATGACAAAAACATGGGTCATGCATTTCATGTGGCAGCACTAAATGAATGTCACACATGTGGTGCTATAAGCACTACTAATGCTCTTTTAGCACTTTTCTATTTATTTGCAGCAATTTCCGTGCGCAAGCTCAGCCGCACAGGTATGTTGAATAACTAAACTCGAAATAGCAGGCAAGCAGCACTGGATGTTTTCGATTCCAAAATAAGTATGCTACATCAGATAGCTTTTCAATTCCAAAAGAAGTATTCTAAGACAGATTGCTCATTAGACAGTTTATTTTGAGCACAATCAATCTACTAAAACTAGAGGTATGATTAAGAATCTTAAAAGATTTTAGCCATTAAAAAAAAAAAAAAACACAAGAATCTTAATAGATTTTTATGAACTAATGAGATGATGCCAAACACGCCAACACCGCATGATGGTGCAATTGCTCAAGACAAGTCCCAATCCTTTGTACATCTTTTCCTTTTTTGAAATACCATTCTCTATCGGGGAGTTACAACATATTTAAGCCCATTCCTTTGAAATCAAAAGAATCACACAACATACTCTGTCAGTCAAACTTGACAAAAATCTAATTGTTGACAATAGCATTTTCACTTAATCTCAAAACCACCCTTAATTATCACTCACAACCAAATAATATTAGATATTTGACTTGCAATGAATCCTATGACTCATTTGGGTGATATTTGGAAAGTTACACAAGGTGTCGTATTTTGGACCTTTAACCTTTGATGGTAAAGTAAAGGTTCCTTATAAGAAACAATTAATGATTTAGATTAAAAGAATTGAATAAATAAAGGCGAAGATTTATTTGGTTTTTGGTCCTTTATACGATCCAACCTAATAGAGGAACAGTCCAAGGGGTGTCATGTAAAGGTTTTTGGTCAGAGGGTGTCACTATTATATTTAGTATTAAGTACTGACATAGCTCAGGGGTCATGTCAACTCAATTTTTTTTATTAAACTTTATTTGAGACAAGTGAGCAGCCTTTGACATACCAGAATTCAACATGCCTACAAACCACATCAGAATAGCAAGACCCAAAATTTCGAACAAAATTAATGGACAAAAGTGGTATGAGCAAGATAACCCAATAAAGATCAGTAACCCAGAATAGTGAGTCGAGAAAATAACTTACTGTATTTGAGAGCTTGGCAATTGCGGGGCCAGATATGTTACACTGCCTACAAAGGATTAAAATCAGAAAGATGAAAAGAATAGCATAATTATACCCAGAAATGTTATAAATGCCTTTTCATTAGACTTCCAATAGAAGCTTCATATTCCCACTGAATCAACAGATGTAGAGCTTTGTGCCTACCTTGTCCTGCCTCTGGAATATAAGGAGTCACTGAATTTTGAGGAAACCATGGTTCAGATACACCAAGGAAACTAGAAGACAGCTGGGAATCTGGTAGAGCAGCTTGCAAGGAATTCATGTCCAAAAACTGAAACATAAATAATACATGAAACAAAGACAAAATCAGAGAAAAAATGCAAAAATTCATAAGTTCCTAATAGACCCTTCTCGTTTTACTCTCATTATCTGCCATACTGTTGTAGTTGAACTCGATTCTCTCCAATCAAGATAATTATGTCGGATTAGCCGGTTAAGCATTAGTTGATCGAGAAAAGTTATTTCATTTTACATTTTAAATAAAAGATAAAGGTTACATCAAATTTGTTCCTCAGTTAGAAGTAATCCAGAAATGTTTGCGATTGAGTAAATAGCCATACAAGCTAATAAATTGGGACAATTGAGGTGCCTAAGGAACCTCCCTAACCCCATCCCCTGAAATACATTGTTAGAGGCATTGGCTACTTTTAGATCTTTCATACAAGCTATACCTCCAAGGGGTTTATATATATATATATATATATA
>JXTB01000081.1:981990-1022280 GCA_002914805.1 Parasponia andersonii
GTTATAAATGCCTTTTCATTAGACTTCCAATAGAAGCTTCATATTCCCACTGAATCAACAGATGTAGAGCTTTGTGCCTACCTTGTCCTGCCTCTGGAATATAAGGAGTCACTGAATTTTGAGGAAACCATGGTTCAGATACACCAAGGAAACTAGAAGACAGCTGGGAATCTGGTAGAGCAGCTTGCAAGGAATTCATGTCCAAAAACTGAAACATAAATAATACATGAAACAAAGACAAAATCAGAGAAAAAATGCAAAAATTCATAAGTTCCTAATAGACCCTTCTCGTTTTACTCTCATTATCTGCCATACTGTTGTAGTTGAACTCGATTCTCTCCAATCAAGATAATTATGTCGGATTAGCCGGTTAAGCATTAGTTGATCGAGAAAAGTTATTTCATTTTACATTTTAAATAAAAGATAAAGGTTACATCAAATTTGTTCCTCAGTTAGAAGTAATCCAGAAATGTTTGCGATTGAGTAAATAGCCATACAAGCTAATAAATTGGGACAATTGAGGTGCCTAAGGAACCTCCCTAACCCCATCCCCTGAAATACATTGTTAGAGGCATTGGCTACTTTTAGATCTTTCATACAAGCTATACCTCCAAGGGGTTTATATATATATATATATATATAAAACAAATAAAAAAAATAAAAAGAGTAATAAACCAATCAGCTAGCTGAAGTTAGAAAGGTCAGAAGACGCAACGCGTGGCCCCCACCCAATGATCTTTAATATTTCTTTTTCCAGAACATATCCACAAGCTAATATAAAAGAGGACAAGTGAATTCATAGTGAAATTTTGACAATGCTTTACACACGGAAAGGACTAGCCAAGTAAAACAATCGATTGTTAAAAGATCATTCAATGTATTAAAATGCCTAAATGTGAATGTACACAAACAGCTTATGTACAACCATGTGCTTTTTAAGTTTTAGCTTAATAAACAAAAAATTAGTTAAATGGGAATGTTATGAATTTTCAATTTAGGTAAATAATGTGTAGCTGCTTCAAACCATACCACACAGATTTCCATCTTGCCATCATTCGATACATACTCAACATGAATTTCTTAATTTAAACTTGTCTAATGAAACCATAACATAAATGAGTAGTTTACATGGCGGCCATATGAACACAGCTAGTTATATCCTTTATCGTGTCTCATACCCACTTGTTGAGCCAGAAATAACTTCAACCTCAAAATCTGATCATTTAATCAGGTATAGACAACTAAAAACTGCACATCAACCAATCACCTATTCCTTTTCATCATACAAAAGATACCAAGGAGACTAAAAATTCAATAAATGAAACAATAAGTCTTGAGGACAACTGTTAACAGTATATACTCAGATATGGTCAAACGAAGACCAATAATTCAAATATTTCCATATGCACCCACAAAGAGGAGTTAGTGGCTCTACATTCACAAAAAGAATAGAGCAAAGCAGATAATGTTAATCAAGTATTCAGTCTTTTGTAAGAAGAAGTAACAATTACATCTCAATACATATGCAATTTAGTTTTCAAAACTTTTGCTTTCATATTTTATTAGAAAAACTACACTAATAACCTATAAGTTTGGTCAAAGTAATACTTATTACCCCTAAATTAAAACAATGTTGTCATTATTCACCTAAAAAAAAAAAAGAAGGGGGAAGCAGTTTCACTGGGGGAAGAAAAAGGCTGCAAATCTAGGATGTTGAGCAATCAGATCTATAACGAATTTTAGTTACTGGAAATAAGCGAAGGTTAGCTTAACTATTCATGGTTTGGTTGAAACGTGAAGGGCCTTGAAAGAAAATCTGGCAACTCAAAAGATAATACCAACAAAAATAATATTCTGCTAGCCACAGTAACAAAAAAGGTAGGGAGTGTTATTTTTTCCCATTTTAAGAAGGTACCTGCAATTCATTAAAATCTAAGGATACTAGCATGTTTTTTGATAGAACTCAGGGTGTTAGTACTATTATCCACCTTCACTATGTAATAACACTGCATTTTCTCAACCATTATCCACAATTATTTGATAGCCCCATTAACTCTTGTACAGTGCTTATCTATTTCCATAATACTTGCTAAAATGCCATCAGTTTTAGCAACATGCATGATTAATCTTTAGTATTAGAATACAAGCTTTAGTGCACTACAACTATTCAATTCCATCCCATGGGCACCCTGTCCCAACCAGCTTGCGTTATAGCTGAAAAAATTCTCAATTAAGCATGTGAAAATAGGTGATAGGATGAGCTGGTAGAGAACAAGGAAAAAGGTCACAAGAGACAAATCTCCAAGCAAGCTTTACCATATTGTTTTCTTCCAGTTCTGAATCATAAGGAAGATCAAATGGGTTACTTGATTTGCGATGAGTTGAATGTGATTGTTCTTCTCCCTGTTGAAAGCAAAAAAAAAAGATTGTACTCAGAAGATGTTCAGAGAAGAAAAAAATAATTTACCAAGCACAACTCTTCTGACCAAGATCATAGAAAAAAGGCTGAAGCAAGCAGAGAGTACAAACCATTAAAGGGAGCATGGAAGGAGTATATGATGGCCCCAATATTAGAGATGGACCAGGACCAGGAGGTTCACCATGCGAAACAGCCCTTTGGATGCTGTCTAAACTAGAGTTCTGCAAAGTAATGTCTTTAGGAACAAAAGGGAAAAAAAATGGATACATACAATTTGAAAGCACTATAAGGTTCTTAAGAACAACCTCAGAAGCTGTCAAGCCCAGATGCTGAGTAGCAGTGGAAGAACGCCCAACTGTCCCCACTAGTAGTTCAACATCCTGCTTAATGCCCTCCAAAGGATGCTCTCCAACAGAGTCTTCAAAAGCATTCCATAACTGTTTCGGAGAAACAAATAAATGTAACTGGAGTCGATTGAATTTATTGCTTGTCATCTTCATATTAGTCATTCATTACCAATAGACTAAAGCATAAAAGCTTTTAAAACCAAATCATAAAAATTACAGAAATCTTAATCACTCTCAAGTCCATAATTAAATTCCACAATGAATAGCACAAGTTACCCGAGTACTTGTGGTATTGGGAGCTGCAACACCCGGCAAACTATCATTCCATGCACTAGATATATTTGAAGGTGGCATGTGAAAACTAGAGTCTTGGAATGATGGCCACTGCATGCTTGTATCGAATGACGAAAAAAGATTAACCTTCCCTAATGACCCTCCACTGTCAGAAGGTACAATTCCAGGGTTAATTTTCTCGTTGCTTGGAACAGGTGCTGACGACTGAGGTGTATCAAATGTTGCCCATCCTTCATTTTTAGGGACAGATGACTCTGGTAACTTTTCATGGGAGGTTGCTGCTAACTGTTGCTCATCCACAACTGCAAACAAGTCTAAAGAAGTAGGTAAAGTTTGTGAAGGTTGAAATGCATTTGTATATGAAGTCGATGACACCACTGATGGTTTAAATGAATCTACAGATAAAGGAGGTGGTGCTCCTGGTAACTGAAACAAGTCAATGGACGCTGCAGAAGAGACTATTCCTGGTACAGTGTCGGCCTTGAAAAGATCCAAACTATCAGAACTTCCAGGAATAGATGATCCAGGAAAGTGTGATTTGTCTTCGAGAGTTCCAGCAGCTTGTTCAGAGTGTGAGACAACATCTGTTAAACCTCCAGAACTAAATGACTTCTGAGGCACAAAGTTGCCCTCAATTGATCCAAAGCTTCCAGAAGATCTACTTCGCTGAATAAAGGAAAAACTGAATTGAGATTATAGAAAGGGAAATGAAAAAAACATGAAATAATTAATGTATGTGAGAGAGAGAGAGAGAGAGAGGGGGGGTTGGTAGGGAATACTTGAAAGCCCATAGAATGCAATATGTTCGAAGAGGTAACCCAGAACCAAGGCAAGCACATTAAAAAAGTACAATAATAATAAT
Organism: Parasponia andersonii; assembly: GCA_002914805.1. Classification (NCBI taxonomy): domain Eukaryota; kingdom Viridiplantae; phylum Streptophyta; class Magnoliopsida; order Rosales; family Cannabaceae; genus Trema; species Trema andersonii. Next base: position 985,913 of record JXTB01000081.1, read on the forward strand.
AATAATAATAATAATAATAATAATAATAATAATAATAATAATAAAAGTAAATAAATAAATAAAGGAGCAATATGAAATGTTTTAATTCATTTGGTCCCACCTAAAAAGAAATAAAACTAAACTGATTGAGTCAGAAGAGCTATCGCATCTTTAAAAAAAATTGCAATGGCAAAATGCAAAAGAACTCTACTGCCACGAAATTTTATCAAATAAAATAGAAAAAAAGGAAAAGAAGAAGAAGCAAAGCAAAGATGAAAGTCATTAATGGTATAAATCTTTCACATATTTTGAATACACGAAGATAGCTTCCAGTTGACCTATACACATACAAATACCTGTGGCACTGAATCTATTGCTTGGCGCCTAATATCCTCACTCGAGACTTCCCTTGAAGAATGAAAAGGTGGGCTGGCGAAACCAGTATCCTTCTGATAATTAGGGGACTGGGTACCTGATCTAAAACTAGGGGACTGAGTACCTGATCTGAATGGGTCCCCTCCACTGGACACAGAATAGTCTGAAACCCTGGAAACAGAGCTATCATTGGCAAATCTATCCTCATACATTCGGTCACTTAGGCGACCAGGACTGTAGACAAAGCTAGACACCTTCCCTTCATAGCGGCCTCGATCTGATCCAGGCTTCCTGGTAAGTGCAGCTCCCTGTTTTCCATACCGGCGATCCTCATACTGATGATCGTATGGAGGACTTTGAGAATAGGAATGATAAGAACTGGCACGTCTTGTATCTTCTTCACGGACTCCACGATTCTGTTAAATTAAATAAAGGATGACACATCTTAAGCTTGTATTTGTTGCTCATATAAGATCATATGGAACATTAAAATAGGGCAGCTGTAAGTAAGATGGCCTTTTTCTTGTTTATCGTACACATAGAAGGATTTAAAATCCCAGGTTCCAACGAAACACTATTATCTAAAGTGAAAAAAAAATGATAATTTTCAACTGGTTTAAATAACTTATAGCCCGGATTTCTCTTGCCTGCAAATCTCTTGGAGGCTTGTCAGATGTTTTTCCTCCAGCATATCTTCTGTCAACATACACATCCTTTATGAACTGCCGAATTTTCTCAACATTACTGCAAGAAGGAAATATGATATAAGAAACTATATGTTTGTTTTTACAATGACAACAAATTAGCATTAAATCACAGTTCCGACCTGCTGTCAGGAAATCGCTGCCTCTGAAGGTCCCAGTCCTTCAAATATATTTCTCTTGCTCTCTGAAATGAATGTATGGCTAATCAGGATGAGAATAGTGACTAAGGCTATGTTTGGTAGAGAGGAAAGAAAATAGGAGGGAAGAAAAAAATAGGGAAAAAAAAAATGTGTAGTATGGAAATGAAAATGTTTTTCTCTCATAGTTGTTTGCTATGAAAGGAGGAAAGAAAGTTAGTTTAATTTAAAATGACAACTTTACTCCTAATATTACTATTATTTAAATTTAAGTACAAGGGTAGTTTTGTAATTTAACTTACCAATACACTAACAAGGCATTTTCCTTCCTATTCTCTCTCCATTTTTGAGTAGAAAAAATTTGTGTAGGCCCCACCATTTTTTTCCTTCCACTTTTCTCTCCCCTTCCCTTGTCCCTCTTACCAAACAACCCAATTTTTCAATTTCCCTCCACTTTTCCATCAAATTTTTTCCTTCCTCTCCCTTTTCCTTCCTACAAACATAGCCTTAAAAATAACAAAAAACAAAAGCACACAAAAAAGACAAAATAATAATAATAATAATAAAAAGAAAAAAAAAACGAAAATCAAAATCAGAAACAAAACTTGAGTAACACATTTCATAACCAACCTGATTACCGCCGTTTTGAAGTGCTTCAACTTCTTGGGAAGTAAACTTTGCCATAGATACAGACTTCACTCGGTGAGTAAACTCACGGCTAGATTTAAAAAAAAAAAAAAAAAAAATCGAAAGCTTCATTAAAAATCTGTATGCCTTTCTGAAGACTTACTTGGTCAACAAAAATAACATCCCCAAAAGTAATGCTTTCTTAAAAGACAAATAGGAAGGAACCAAAACCATTCGTCCCACTTCCAGTGTCACCAAGTAAATTTTTCAATGGCTCAATGCACATAAAATTTATACTAGACCCAAGGCTTCAAGCTAATAAATAGCCATGGACGAAACCTTGAAGTCCAATGCAAAATCATCCTAATGGTGCAGTCAACACTAATTCTTAAAAATAAATGAATAAAAAGTATAATGTAACTTAATACGAGCAAAAGAATGCATCGAACTCTGGAAGTTAACAGAACAGCATGAATTGAAACAGTACTTATTTGAACGAAACTACACCAAAAGGCCTATGTAAGTAACCCATCAAACTCCTTTGACATAAATTACTACTTACCAGTCAGTTAGGTAAAGAGAAAATATAAGCATCACCAGTTTTCAAAATAAAACAAGACAAAAAATCTATTGCTCAAGAACAAATCAGCTTCAACAGATTGACACTATCATTTAAAGAGCAAAATCTTATAAGTGGATTTATGAGATTTGCACCATTTATGCATTAAAAGCCTGAAATATCAAGAGGATAGGATTCTATTCCCAGGAAGTGAGGCTGCTGCACCTGGTGCAGCGAGTTGCTATCTATGGACCACAAGAACAGCATTCTAAGCATTCTATCATAGGGGGGAGTTTTCTTAAGAGGTTGACAGAATTTCAAAGGGCTTGAGAAGATGGTAAAGTACAAAATTAAAATTGGACCCTTGACCTATTTCTATGAACTTGTGCAGGAGCTCTTGCTTAGAAAAAAGCACGGATTTAATTACAAGGCTAAACAGGTAGGCCAAGATTGAACTTATATGTTGGTTCCGTTTTCAGATAGCATCACCCAATAATGGAAGACGACACTACGCTATCAACATTGGAGAACAAAGGAAAACAAAAAAATCACATCCACTCTATGGTTAGAGCCAGAAAGGAAAAAGCATTAAAAAATTCCCTCCAATATGGAAAGACTAAATAATGTAGTTACCAGTAATAGAATCTTCAATAATAAAAAGAATTGAAAACAAAAATATAAACAAATCTAGGCCTATAGACCTCACTAAGGGGGTAAAATTTCTAAAACCAACGTAGAGTATCTGGGTAGGAACCCTAGCTAAACCGTTATTATAGTCAAGCAGTCGCTGCCAAAACATAAGAGTTAAGAATGCCCTTCCACAAGTGGTTTCGAATCCAAGTTGCAGTCGACATACATAAAAAAGGAGCTAAAATGAAACATAGGCATATACTAAAAATATGTATCCTTTGAAGAGTTACAACTAACAGCATATTAAACATTTTCACAGCTGGATATATTGATTACACTAAAGTCTCACACCACATTAAACATATATAAAATCAGCTCAGCATCTCAGAAGACCCAAAATTCCCAATGTAGGAGGACAAACACATTTGCAAAATGACCAAAAAACTACAAATACATCACATTAACAGAAAATACTCACTGTATTCCACTGCATGTCATACAAACGAAGCTCCAAAAGTTCGTACAAACATACTGAGGACCCTGTACAAATAATTACACAAGTCAAAAACAAATATTAAAAAAAATAAAGAAAACCCAATATTTTCCTATCAATTTCTCAGCTTCCCAAGCTTTCTCGGAAGCCAAACACACACTGAAGAAAGTTTTCCCAACTGGGTATCGAAAATCGAAAAGTTTTCCTAAAAAAAAAAAAAAAAAACGAGGGAAACCATTTACCAGACTATTACAGTTGATGCATTTGCGATTAGGAGGAAGCTTCATAAGGCCTCTAATAATCTTCTCATTTCGCTCCTCTTCTTTTCTGCTTCCCATATTTTCCCGAGAAAAGACAGCGGTGGAACGTCAAGAAAATTTCTGAGAAAACCGGACAAACTTCCCCCCCCGACAATCAATCTCGGGGATCACTGAGCTGAAAATTTAGGGGAATTTGAGATTCGATGGATTTCAGATTCGGAATCTAGGGTTTATTTTTGAATCTGGGGAGGAACTGGACAGCAGACTCGAATCAGCTCGATTGGACGACAAGAACGCCCCATACCTTTCAATTTTTAAATTTAATTTCCACTTTCTATTCGTGCATATACAATATTTTTTCTTTTAACAATTCTAAAATTTTTACTAAATTTTTAATGTGCATACATATATACGTAAATTAGTAATATTTAATTAATAAATATAATTAATTTATTTCATAATAAATTTTAATACATTAAAAACTGTACAAACTCAAATATTATATGTATTGANTATAATATAAATTTTAATATAATTAATATTATCTTATTTTTTCTATTTTTATTTTATTTTCACAAATGTTTTGTAACCATAACATTTTTTATTTTAAGACCTTCGGTTAAATGTAATTGAAATTTCTTTTCAGTGGAGTAAAGTTTTTTTTTCGTGTCAAAAAAATATCAAAGCTAAATAGTGATGATATTCAAACTATGATAAATTTATTAGTCTTTGAACTAAAGATTAAAAAATTTTATTTTAGTCTTTAGACTTTGAATAGGTCGTGTTAATACTTAAACTACAAAAATTGTATCATTTTAGTAATTTTTGTTACATATTTTGTTTGAAATTCATTAGAATAAGCATATAAGTTGTATTTCTGATTTTGTATTAGTGATTTCAACAAAATATTGTATTTTGAACATGTCTACGTTACATTATTATCTAACGTGCAACTAATTTTTCTTCAACCAATCATTTTTAAATTATTTCAATTCATGTTCTAATTCCTTTATAGTGTTGGACTCTGCTTTTGGATATAAAATAAATATAACAGAATAACAAAAATGTCTTATATTCTCGTACTATTAAAAATAAAACGAAATATATAACCAAAAGGATTGAAATGAAACTTTTTTAATAGTTTAAAGATCAAAATTACTCAATTTATAATTTAAAGATCAGATTGAGACTTTTCTCATAATTTAGAGACCAATAAAATCATTTCTCCTTTAAATTAATGCAATAATATAACAGAGATGGTATAAACTAAAGAATTAATGACGTAAACATATCTTAATTTTTATTTTTTCAACAAAACTAATTATTGACAGAGGTTTTATCAATACAAAATGCTACCAATCCTTAGAGTAAGATTGACGAAGAATAATTCGAAAAGCTTGAAATATAAAAAAATATGAAATTGGTAATTAGCACAAAGTTGGCAATAATAAACAACATAAAATTTTTAATGTGGTTGAAAGCCTGTATCCATAGTTTTTTGATTAAAGAATCTTCGAGTTACAATTTTGATAGAATTTTGGTATCTTTTTTTTTCTCTCATTTCCAATGGCCTGCGCATCTCCTATAGGAGAGCTCTTTCTCACTTTATAAGTCATGGCTCACAATCCACTACTATACTTTTTCAGGTAGCTAGTGAATGCCAAAAAATATGAAATCGTGGTTCGAGACCATGTATAGGCAAAACCGTTCTGTACTTTATTCTTTTCTGAAATGTGATCTCCTTTTCAAATCGTGGTGACTTCTACGAATTTTACCCAAGTTACTGATTGCTTTAGTAAACTTGCTTTTGACTATTTTATCCCACCTCGCTAAAGCAGCCAATCGATAATTTATAATTACAATTTCTATGTTATATTCTAATATGCGGATCTTTCGTGCTTCCGCATACTTTTGTCTTCTAAGGTTTTACATGCTTCTTTATTCTGTGCTTCTACATGCTTATATCTTTTGTGTTTCTACACGTTTCTTTTTTCCGTGCTTCCACGTGTTGTTTGACAAATTACCGCAAAACAATTGTCCTCATACTCTCATTTTGAGATTTTGGGAGCTTCAAATTTGGAAGTAATTTTTTTTAATTTGAAGTTTAGTCCAAAATTCAAATTGAATTTTAGTCCAAAATTCAAATTGAATTTTCTTCCAACTCAAATTGGATCACAATTTTGAATTTCGATTTTGGCTCACTATATATATATATATTTATATAGGTTGTCAATCCAATAGGTATTTTTTTTTTTACCTATGGGTAGGTATTTTTTTTTTAGCCGTTAGATCACCATCTAATGGTGATCCAATGGCTATAATGAAGTGCATGAAAAGACGTCCATCATTAATGCTCTTTCTCTCTCTTATTTTTTACAATAAAAAAATGTACATGCTAAATTTTCATTGGTAAAATTGATACCTATGCATAGGTAAAAAAAAATACCTACTGGATTGGTGCCTATATATATATAGGTGGGATTAAGATGGTCTTGAGTAATAAAGACTCTTTCTATTCATGCACTAAGAAGAGAGGTATGCTCCATCTTTTATCCTCCTCCCCCTCTTCAAGTCGTAAGTGCTCTTCTCCTCTCCTTTCTCTTCAACAGTTGGTTTTGGGAGTAGATGCTTCAAAATCTCTCATCCCCATTCAAACTTTGAAAAGAGAAGCTAGAAAAAGAAAAACAAAGGTAATATCTCATCTCTTTTCTATCTTGTTTTGCTTTTTCATTAGTCCAATTTCAAACCTTATATTGATTTTTTTTGGTAAGGGTTGTCAATTTCAACTTCAAGAGGAGGTTTTGGGCTCTTCATCTTCAATTTTTCAAGAAGAGATTCTCATATATTGGAGCTACAAATAGGGTAGGTTTCCTATCCTTACTCCCAAATTGCTTGAATAGTTGACGACCACACTTTGCACCCCTTGTGTCTAAGAAAATGTCTTAGTGACTCGATACCTATTTAGACGTGTGCATACTATAAAAGTTTTATTCTCTCATTGCCAAATACGTTTTGTGAATATTTAAGAAAGGAACACTCGACAGGTTGGCAAGAAAGCGAGACATTCATGCTAAAGCATGAACCCGACTCTTTTAAGGCCTAATATTCTTTTTTGCTCACACTTTTCTGCATTTTTTGTAAGTTCTTTACCATATTTTTCATGTGTTCATGAACCTGTAAGTTGCTTTCACTTCAGAAGTAGTAACTTCTCCTCTAAAGCATGTTAGATTTGGTAAAAATGCTAGAGTTGTTGATTTATTGATCAATTCTACAAACTCCTAGCATTTTCGATTATGCACACGGAAACTAGCACGAATATTAATTTTCGAAGAGGTTTTAGTTCAAAACCAATATGATGAAGGGAGAGCAAGATAGTTGAGGGCGAGTAAGAGTATGCATCCATGCTACAAGGGCAAGCTTGCAAGAATTGGCTACAAAACTGAGAGAATTTCTTGTTCTTTTACCATTCTTCATTTCTTTGTTGCCCTTTAGTTTTTATATATCAGCACTTTAACTTGTGTGCTCGTGCCTCTCGCTTCGAAATTTATTCCACAAATCTGCATCTTTTCATTTGTGGTGGGCTAATTTATAACTCTTTGAATGTTTTAAGCGGCAAGCCGATCAGAAATGAGTATCTTATAAGTTCACACTAATGTTCTTTTTGCTTGTATTTTAGCTAATAATTCTCATCTAGACTTTATGTTGGTCGCTTTTGTATTAAGCATTTGTACCTTTGTATGATTTTTATCCATATTACACATTTATTTTTAGCTTATGTGCATATATTCACATGCATTCATTCTCAAGTGAGCATAAACTTACACACAATATGCACTAATTCTCTCGTTCTTTTGATTTGAGATGTCAAGTAAGGACGTTGGAGGAGAGCATATTTTCGGGGGGCAAACTTTAGATGATATTTCTTCGCCTAAGAACTCAATCTCGAGTTTTTATTTTTGGAGTTTTCCTAGTTATTACAAGTTCATAAGAACTGATGCTCCTTGTGATGTTGAAATAGAATGGTAAAATCTATGTTGCTACACATAAGAGCTTGAGCAATCATTCGAAGACCCTTCAATTACGATGTCTCGATCAATTCCTTGAGGGAGGATTATAGTGATGCATCTATCATTGGTGTTAACGCCAATGATAGTGAAGGGCAAGTCTTTTCCTTCTTAAGAGATAGTTCTCACTTGCCGTTAGTCCACAAACTAATTAATCATGTGTTGATTTGTAATCATATGCTACCAAGGGAGACTTCATTTGTATATGCAATTGTTTTAATCTTTATACTAAGTTAGGATTACCTTCGACTTATAACAGACCACACCTTTTACATTAAAAATTCGTTTGTTTTTTCAGACGTACTAATAAGATGTAGTGTTATGCTTACGTTGCATGATTACTTAATTTTCATGCTTGACTATTACAGAGGTCCTCTTTTACCCATCATCTAACGTCTGCCGTCACATGGTAGGCTTATTTATTACCTATCATAAATTAGGCTTTGAAGCTCTAACCCCAAAAGAGTTCTCATAGTTTTACTCTATAAGAAGTAAAGTTTCCAACCCACGTTTCTATTTTTTGCACAAATGGTAACTCAAAAATTTGAATGCGATAGAAGAGGTCTGTAGTAATGTACAATACTGGAGAAGAAAATTTTTCTATGCCATTGATTGTTATAATATGCAGGGGATTTTTTCTCCATTAGGTTCATATTTTTGATAGACTTCTTTTTATTTTCATTTTGTTTGTGATAAAATTTTTTTGACTTCTTTACTTCATTTTGTAGTGACTCAAGTCCGAAGTACTCTTTCTAGTAAATAACTTGTAAAAGCTCAATGTGTTAGCCAACTTCCACTATCTTGCTGCAATTGTCCTAATATCTGCACTACAAAGATGCTTATTCATTTTGACTTATTTCTTGTCACTCCCCAAATTCCAAAAAGCATTTTTCGTAATAACACTAGATCTATAGAGTCTTCTTAGGATGAGGGCGAAAATAAGGTTAAAGACCTTTTTCAGAGTAGTATGTTATTATTGGTATACAAATATTTTCTTTTCATAACTAGTACTTAATTTTCTTGTAATAGTACTTCTATTTTCCCGTGTTACAAGCATGTCGAAGTTTGAAGCCAACTTAAGTGTTCCATTGCCTAAAGGGAGAAAGGCCAAAATGGCTCGGGTTTCCAATTCGAAGGCTAATGTTAAAAAGGCTCCAGGGAAGAAACTGGTGACCAAGCCTTCAGAAAAGAGGAAGCTAATAAAAGTGTCAGCTCCTTCAAAGGTCGCTTTAGGAGGTTTACAAGACGGCGAAAATAAAGTCATGTGTGGAGATTTGAGAGTTCATTCAATCGAGAACATGAAGAATATGAAAAGAATTATTGAAAAAGTTTCTCGTTTATTTGACAATGCAATAAATGTTGAACTGATAGCCACGTTGCCTTCCAAAATATAAAATTCGGTAACTTTATTAGATGATCTTGTAGATGATGAGGATTGGAAAATCATTCAAGCACAATCCCTGAAAGGAGTCTCAGATTTACATTTTCAAAATACTCACATAGATGAGGGAATTATTGTATATATCATCTTTTATTTGAGTAAATTTGTCACCATTTTCTCGTTTCTATCTCTGCTCATTTCTACTTCTCTATTTTGGTAGGTAATAGTTTCACAACGTATACCTTTCAGTTAAACAACTCAATGATCACTGAAGCAAATTGTTGAGAAAAAAGTATCTTCTTTATAAGAAAAAATAATTGAAAAGATGAAGAAATTGTGCGCAAGAACACAAGACTTTCCAAGAACTACAGTGCCAACAAAACTCTTCATGATGAAACTTGTGATTTCTCAAGAGAGATTAAGGAGATTAAAAATGCTCACAAAGTAAGCTTACTAATGTATCCAAAGTGGCCGTAGACTCTTTTAAGAATAGCAAAGGGATGGCTAACTTGTTGGGAAAATGGTACGAAGTGGTGTTCTAGCTTCCCAACATGGATTTCTTATTTTTTAGCCAATATGTGATAGGCCAAGTTACTTAGCAGCAAAGTTTTATAGAACCAGAGACTCCTCTCACTGACACACCAATTCCTGAGATACCATTTGATGACACTTTGGGCACCAAAACTAAGGATGTGATGATTGGTGTCGCTCAAGATGGCGAGGCGAAGGTTGGTATTGAGTGGCACTTTGACACACTGATCTTTGTGTCTTTCTTATCTTTGCAAGTACTTCATTTTATATTGCATGAACTATTTCTCCCGACTTAAATGCTATGAATTTCCTCATTTGCAATTTGTCATTTTTACTACTCGTGAATATTAATGTTGGATTGGTAGTTTACTTTGATATTATATTTCGGTAACTTGCAATTCTTCATTGCTTGTTTATAAGTATGTGGGTGAGTGAGATTCCGGCGAAATAGAAAATGAGATGCTAATAACAAATATGTTTCACTTGCTTTGTACTACAAGTCTTGTTTTTGCATGCTTCTCACTTCCCAGTCGAAGCGGTCCAAAAATTTCGATTACAGTCGAAAATCTTCGACAAAGGTTGAGCCACCGGTTGAAAATTTTCAACTCTCATTGAACATAATCAATCGCTTTTCTAGCACCACTTCCTTCACTTTTGTTTTTTTCGACTTGGCCAAAAATTTTCGACCGGGGTGGAGTTGGAGATAATTTTAGAACTCTGAAATTTTGTTAAGTGAAAGTCCTAATTTTGTAAATAATTTATGATTTGTCTAATTTTTCATCACATACTTTAAAAGAGGGTCGAAATTAAAAATGACCCACTACAACAAAAACCTTGATACGTGGCATTTGAAAATGCCATTGTTATATAATTTTAGTGATATTCATGAAGCAAGTGGCATTTGTAATAATTGTAAAAGATGCATGTGTGACTAAAAGTTCTAGTGAACTAAATAATCATTTTTAGTGACATTTCAAGTGCCACTAAAATGTATCACTGACATTTCTAAATGTCACTAAATTATTAAAAATAATTATTTTATAAAGAAATTTTTTTTAAATTTTTTTAAAAAAATTTTAGTGGCATTTTAAAAGTGTTACAAAATATATTAATGAAATTTAGAAAAATGTCACCAATATAGTCTAAAAACAATTTACTGTTCATTACAAAACATTTGATATCTTTATTTATTTTTTTTAAATTTTTATTTAGGTATCAATTGTCAACAACAAAATAGTTACCAAATTGTGGTTGTTATTTATTATATTGAGATGTGTACTTATTGCATGTAATTGATTGGATTCTTTTTCGTGACTTTATTTTTTTTCCTATTATTTCGTAATAATCAAAGAAATAATTCCTATGTAATATCGACTATAAAATAAAATATTATAAAATAAAAATAAATAAATATTTATTAATAAATAATTCAGTTTACATTAATTCAAAATTAAAAAAAACATATAGAATTTAAGACAAGAAAAAGTAGATCATCCTTGAAAATGGCCAATTGAGTTCACTTGATATTGCTTAGATATTCCAGTGTACCTTTGGGTTTTTGGAAAATAAACAAATGAGAAGAACAAAGTAATATTTTGTTCTCAAAAAATAATCTAGAAGTTTCTTATAAAAGTGAAAAAGAAAGAAAAAAGAGGAGATTAAGTTACTGATCATATCATAGATGCTTGTGTTTTCTTTTTCCTCCTTCTACATTTAATTTTATGCTGTTCAAATTGCTTTGTTTTTCTCTAGAATGCCCTTTTATTAGTTGAAGCCTTTAGTTAAATTAATAAACCTAACAAATAATTCAAAGAAAATGTTAACACACTTGATAAAACCAAAACAAATCAATAGATTGAAAAATGAAATATGAAACACAAATCTGAAGAAAAGAAAACGAAGAGGATTACACTAACATTAGAAAAGAAAAAATATGAGGTCTTAGAAAGGGATGAAGGCACACTGCTAGGTAGATGAGAAATGATATGAGTAGTGGTAAATGAGTTACATATATTCTTTATTCAAAATTTAGTTTGATTTGGCTATAGATGAATTTTAAGACTTCAAAAAATTTGGAAATGTAGAAAATTTTAAAATTTGAATTCTTATGTTTTAGCAATCTTAAATTCAAATTCTTAACCATCCACCTGTATATTAAAAAGAGGATTAAAATTTTTATAGATAATTTTTTGATTACTTAACTCAATTATTATATAACTTTACATAAAAATAATCTATTATATAAACGATTATATATTTCGAGATAATTTATTTCAAACTAGTTTTTTATTTTATTTTATTTTTTAATAGGAATATATTCTTGAGTTAATTTATTAAATAGGTTTTCACTTCGACATTTAAAATAATTTAGAACTTTTAAAAAGATTATTTTTTTAATTATTTATATTAATTCTTTTGTCATTTATCTTTAGAAAAAATATATATTCTTTTTTTTTTTTATATAAAATTGAATACATTAATGCACTTTGTGTTTTAACTAATATAAAAATGAGTAACTAAAAAAATAATAAAAAGAGAGAAAGTTATGGAGTACATATTCCTTTTTATTATTATTTATTATTGTTATCTTTAAGATATACGGCTCATTTTATTTTATATCCCAGAACTATCAATAATTTATATATGAATACATAATATTTTAAAAATGGCTATGTTTGTTAAGAAAGAAAAGAGAGGAATGAAAAATTTTGAGGGAAAAATAGAAAGAAATAAAAATTTGGGTTGTTTGGCAGAAGGAAAAAGGAGAGAGAAGAGAAAAGTGGAGGGAAAAAAGTAATTGGACCCACTTATATATTTTTCTCCCAAAAGTGGTGAGAAAAAGGAGGGAAAAAATATTTTTACTAATGTTTTAAAATAAATTTACTAAATTAACTTCTTATATTATCCTATACATTTTTTCCTTCTCCTAATGTTTTCGTCTCTCTTATTTTCTAGTTGTATTTTTCAAATATACTAAATTCAAATTTAGTGGCATTTCTAAAATACTACTAAATCGAAATATTATTAGCACTTGAAAATTGCCATTAAAAATAAATTTTAGTGACATTTTAAAAACATCACTTAATCTAAATTTTAAAACAATATATTTAGAAGATCATAATATTGTTATGAATTAATATCTTTTTTCAGCAAATGACACTAAGTACTTATTATTGTGATATTTTTAAGGTTAATGTCATTAAATAAAATGTCATTGGTTCATATTTTTGTTGTAGTGACCAATTAAACATGCCTAATTGGCTTGCTATATGAGTAAATTTGAAAACAAAACACAAAAACAAAGTGGGAAAAAAATGTGGATAAAATAACTCCGCGAGACTTCCGGTATCTTTCCCTCTTTCTTTCTTTTTTTTTTTTTTTTTTTGGGTTTCCAGAAAAAGTTGAGAAGGTTCAGGTTTCATCCAATATGAGGATGTCCCGTTCGCGAAAAGAAAATAAAAAAAAAAATCCCCACCAAATCTTCATCTCCCCACAAGTCATAATTCCGACCCTCCGATTGATGTACAAAGTCAAGCTAATCAACGGTCCAAATTAAAATACAACCCTGTCACTGCCCATTAACCCTCCCCCCTCCACCCATATCTTTTCTTCTCCCCCCACTGTAATGGAACCGGAGTAAAGTAACAGTTAAATTTTTATTTCCACTCCCTTTTTCAATACTGCCGCTCCTTATCTCTCTCTCTCTCTCTCTCTTCTTGAGCTTCCCCCATGGCCATGGCAACTTTTCGAGCTCCGTCGTTGAAGCCCTCGCTTCCGCCATTTCAATCCCCTATTTCCTCAAATTATCCCAAACCCTTTTGCGTTTCGTTTAGGGGGCAAAGAAACGGCGCCAAACACTCTCCCGCTCTGAGCTCCCTACGGTTCTCTCGGTCGCCTTCGCTGCGGTTTGTGCCTTTCGCGTCTTCTGGAGAAACCGAAACTACTGAGACCGAAGAAGTTCAGGTGCCTCAAGTTGAGGTATTGTGTTTTTGGTTTCTCCATTTTTGTGCTTGAAATGGTTTTGAATTTGGTGGATGCTTTTTCTTTTCAGGCTCTGTTTGGTTGTTGAGAAAGTTCTCGAGAAATTGAACACGAAAATGATGATAGGGTAGGTAGTAAGGTATATGGAATGTACGAACTGATATTATTAGATTGAAATTCAAAATTAAGCTAGTTCAATGAAGAGCCAACTTCACAAGCAGACTTTGGATATTGTTATATCTTTATCTACAAGCACACATGACCTGGAAATTCGTGATATAAACGATTTGATATCTTATATTTTGTGGTTATTGAGAAAATATGCCAAATGGGTTGGCTGAAATGGAATTTGAGAATTTGGTTGAGGCTTCAGTTTCAAACTTGAGCTGGGTAAGCGGGTTCGGAGATATTTTTTTAGGGTATGTAAAAGAATATAGAAGTTGAGAATTTTATCTTATTTTCCCTCTTGTTTTTCAACAAGAAGAAAATGACATTTGCTTGTTTAGAGAAGAGGGTTTTATAACAATTCTTGGTTAGATAGCGGTAACAATGGGTATTGGCACTTTCTCTATAGTGTGAAGTATGGCTTATGGAATTAGTTTCCCCTGAATCGCACTTTTGGTTAGAGTGTGATTCCATGGCAAGTTGGTAACCATGATTTATGATTTGGGGTTTTGTAAAATTATGTGCAAGTATGTTAAAAAGTTGGAATTGTTTGGCCATTTGACTGTAATTGCTTGTAATCTTTTGAAACTATTAAGGACATAAAATTACAGCTGAAATGTCAACGTTGGCAATACAAGATGCAAACTAAATTATACATGGTATGCCACTGATGAATTACTTTTGATCAAGAAAGGTTTTATACTTTTGTCCCCTGACAGTTGATATTGCAGCCATTACTTCTTACCCCTCTTTAGTGTCAAAAGTCCAAAGAGCCACCCAAATTTGACTCTATCCCAAAAAGATTCCCAAAACTCTAAAGTCCCTTCTATGTTTTCGAGAACTCTCTTATTCCTTAGAGATTTTAAGTACTTGTTATTTTCAAATTTAGTTAGGGATTGGTTTACTTGGATGTAAGCTCTAAGATGATACCTTATTGTTGTTTATAATCTTTTTTAATTCCGTTATTGTATCAATATTATCAGTCCCTGAAAAGTGGAAAAAAAAATTACTTGTTACTTACCTATCCCTACTATATCAATATTATCAGTTTAAGATTGGGTCATATTTATGTTAGAATGCCGTTTTCCATTTTATGATTAATCATTCCATTATATTTGAATAAATAACTACCGTTAAATTTTAAAAAAGTCAATTTAGGTTTAAGAATCTTAATTACGACTTAATTTTTGATGTTTTCTGCTACATTTGCGTTGTTTCTATAAGAATTAAGACATAAACTGTTTGCTCATCCTTGGGTTTGGCTCTAGCATCTTAAATATCTTCTAACTGCAGTTGTCATGTTGTATATATACACCCACAAATGCACACACAGTAGTTCAAACTATTTGCATTGCACGTGCTACTTGGCAGACAATAGGAAGAGAGTACGTCCAAGGGACAAAAGGAAATAGAAAGACTGATGGAGTAATAGTAGCTCTAACTGTCTCTTTACATACATATATGTATATATATACACACACACAAACACACGAGTTACAGCTGGTTTTTGAGTTTTCATTCCCCCTGATTGACACTTGTTTCATCATCTCACCTATTGCAATGGATAGGATGTGGCGATGGGCAAAATGGTGGTTTGATGTGTTGTTTTAACCATTCTGAGTTCTGATTCTTGCAGTAGATGGTATATAATTTTGCAGTATTATACATTATATCTAGATTCTTGAATGGGAATAATATCACTTTTATACTTTGTATTTGGACACTTTGTTCAGTTTATACATTGTATTTTAGTTATTATCAACATTGACATTTAGATTTAATCTTTGTTACAAATTTATATCCCAACACCAATTTAGAGCAGTTAATTTACTAAGATGGTTTAATAAACTTATTCTCGGATTAGTATTTGTATGGTTTATTTTCAATTTTTCAAAAGGCATCTTGGTAAATTAACTGTTTTAAATCGGTGACAAGATATAAATTTGTAATAGATTTCAAATCTAAAAAATCAATGTTGATAATAACCAAAACACTAGGTACAAAATTGAACAAGTGTCAAAATACAAGGTATAAAGGTGATATTATCCTTTCTTGAATGTGATCTATGATAATTAGAGATTGTTTCCCAGTCTCGTCCTCTACATTTGCCATTGATTTTTGTCCCGTGTAATGGAAACATATGGAAACATAACTTCTTCTCCTGAACTGACGTCTGTTAAATATTTGCATATCCCTGATTACTAATGATATAATAAGTAGATTGGCTTCTGCATTGTGGAAGTGTTACTAAATGTATTTTACTTTAATTCTGGTTTCCTATTTTCTTACACTAATAGAGTTTTGGGACAGGACTTGTTGGATGGGACTGTTGTTGCAGAAGATGTCACAAGTGATGATTCAGAAAGTGATACAAGTGATGATGTGGAAGATGAGCCTGAGGAAAAACCTGTTTCAGCTGTTGTAGCATCACTTCAGTCATATAAAGAAGCTTTAGCAAGTAACGATGAATCTAAAATAGCTGAAATAGAGTCTTTCTTAAAATCACTTGAAGATGAGAAATTAGGTCTTGAAAGGAAGCTGGCATCTTTGTCGGAAGAGATGTCCATAGAGAAGGATCGAATTCTGAGGATAAGTGCAGACTTTGATAATTTTAGGAAAAGGACAGAACGGGAACGCAATTCTTTGGTAACAAATGCTCAAGGGGAAGTTGTTGAGAGTTTGTTACCTGTACTGGATAATTTTGAGAGAGCTAAAGTACAGATTAAGGTGGAGACCGAGGGAGAAGAGAAGATCAACAATAGCTATCAGAGCATATATAAACAGTTCATAGAGATTCTAACTTCACTAGGTGTTGTCCCCGTGGAGACAGTTGGGAACCCATTTGATCCATTGGTGAGTCCTTTAACTTTTATGATACTTGCACACGTCAAACACTCATTAACATAGCTGAGTTGCCTGCCTGTTATATAAGAATCCATTTAAGTCTGAAGCTAGTTGTGTTTGAGAATACAATAGTATTGCACTAAGGCTTTCCATTTTATGCGTTTACGTACCATTTAGTTACACATGAAATGGTATCTTGGCCTTGTTCACTTTGTTATTCCCCAACATTCCCTTTCCACTCATTCCCCTCACAAATTAGTAAATGTTGCCTAATGTGAAGCTTCAGTAATTCCTTACCCTTGTTCCTGGTCACATTTTTGAATTTACCGATGACAACATTCTCCAAGCATATTTGGACCTGGCGAACACAGTCAATGATTGTTATATCCAACAATAACAATTCTCCATTTTTTATCTCACGAGATGACTTTCCTATCTAATTGTTGGCTTGATGCAGGTGAGCTACCGAGTTGGCTCGAAATCTTATCATTTACTTGATGAACTTAAACGAATAGTTAAACTAATTCGTTCAGGTTTCATGAAGGCCTGGACAAGGTTTTGATTCTGAACAACTCTTGATTGATTCGAGCCAGCTCGGTGAGTTCGTTCATGCGAGTGAAACTATAAGTTGATGGCTGTAGTATTACGGGGTATAATTTGTAACGTTAAGTTGGTCAGTTATTTACTGGTTTTGACACAAAATCTTTTGGTGTCACATAACTCATCCATAAGCTATGTTCATTTTTCGTTAGCATAGGGGCATATGGGCAATTTCTAATACCCAGAATTTTCATTTCTTTTGTAAAAAGCTGCATGAAGCAATTATGCAGGAAGATTCCGAGGAATTTGAAGAAGGGGTTATATTTCAAGAATTTCGCAGGGGGTTTAAGCTTGGTGACAGGCTGTTGCGTCCGTCAATGGTGAAGGTATCGGCTGGTCCAGGGCCTGCAAAGCCTGAGCAAGTAGTGCCAGAAGAGGAACAGGATGTGAGTGATACCAATGGCACCAAGGAGGGCAGTTCAGACGCAGAATCAGCTTAAAGGTAAAACCCGAAATCAAGAAAAAAAAAGGGTTTAATGTATCTTCAGTTTTGCAAGAGTTTTGGGTTAACTTATTTGGTGTCTATTTAATAGAGCTGACATTTTTATTTTGGGTGTGATTTATGCTGGTGGACTATTGCTCACTTTTATTTTCATTGAGAAATCAATTCAATTTTGAGGCACTGGCATTCCTTTCTTTCAAAAAGAAAAAAAAAAAATCTGATTCTGTGTATTTCTTTACCAAGTTACTTGCTTGAACAATAATATTTTGCTGTTCGTCTGTGGTGTGTTAATGGTATTTGATTGTGATCTGTGTTGTAAATCGACTATCTAAATGATCTTGCATGTGATTATTGGATTCTATTTAGTTGTCATTGATCTAGAATAAAGCCGCTGTAATGTATGATTTTTGCGAGTCTAAACGAGTGAGTGATAGTCATAAACTTTTCTCTGTTTTTGGTGTCCCTACATGAACACTGCTATTTATGGTGTTTTGAACTTACAAATGGCTTGGTATTTCACGTAAAAAGATTGTTTTGTTAATTGGATTTTAATTAATGACTGAATAAGTAAAAACCCAGTTCGTATCTGGAATGGCCAAAAAAGAGGAAAAGAAACAGCTTGTGCTTAAGAAACACCTTGCAATTTCTTTGGATTCTATTTAGTTGTGGTTGATCTTAAAATTAACCCCTATTCTTAGCCCAAAATAATAAACGAGAAGAAAACACTGTACACACTGACTTTTGTGAGTCTGAGGGGATTGCCGATTGAATTCTTCTCTACTATTTTTCCAAGAAGACCACTGCTATTTATTTTGTTTATGACATGAAGTGCTTGGTCATTCACGTTAAAAGAAAAGGTTTGTTAATTTTTAGTTGACTATAAATAAGGACTCGGTTCATAAATGAAATGGCCCAACAAAAACCAAAAAGGAAAATAATTACCGTCTTTGATATTAGGTTTTTAATGACATAAACATACAAGCTCCTTTTCTTTTCCAAATTTCACTTCCGACACCGCCTAAAATATAGTTTATGGGCACACATGGTCTTTCCTAGCTCAGTTCGACAATGTGTGTGCTCCTATGATACAACGTCGTTCTCGTTATCATTTGAGACATAAATTTTGATATTTTGATTGAAATCGTTTTCTAAATGCAATATGATCTCACTGTTAACCTTTTTTCATATCATCCAACTCTTTGGTACTAACGTATCGACTAGAACGTTCGCAGCAAATATATAATGATCCCAAAGTCTTGGTGTATTGTGCAAAAACAAGGTCGTCAAGCAAATTACAAACCGTGAATTCAAGAAAAAGGAAAAAACAGAACCAAGAGAGAAGAAAAAAACTTAAACTTATTTCTCCAGAGTTCCCTTTCACTTCTGACTTGGCTCATAGGAGATCTGTCTGAAGTTTGGGTTTCCCACCACCCGTAGAAATAGATATATTCCCAACGGGTCAAATGAAGAAATCAACTATATTATTGAAACTAGAAATACATTATTGTGGGCAATAATTGACATAATACTTAAATATAATTGAGTTGGTAATTAACAATAAATAGTTCTATCATTATCAATTGACAACGACGAACTGCATTTTTTTTTTTTGGCTGAATCAATACTTATTGCTTAGGTTGTGCTCTCCAGCCATCCTTGTTCTTAGAAGTCTCTCATACGACATAGTTCGGATACGACATTACTGATATTCATTCGCTCTTGTGGCTGCTCTATGGAACAAGCAACAAGCGAGTCCAATTCTAAGAATGGAAGTCAAACACTGGCGCATTCTTTGAGTTTGAGATTGGTTTCTCTTGTTGGTGCTATTGTATTCTCTTTCAAGAAGCACTGGATCCACAATCTGTTCTCCACGTTCAGGTAAAGCCTCCGTAGTAAATTTGCGAATGTTTCGTTCATCTTTGAACATGATATCAGTAGGCCTCTTCCTGTACACATCTCCAACAATATAATTCCGTAGCTGTACACATCGCCCGCTGTCGACACCTCACTTCCTTTACCGTATTCTATAGTTCATAGTATTGTGCATTAGACGATAACAAAAATTTGCTAAAGGAAAATACAATTCGACTATTTCTCGTCCCATTGAGATATTAGAATTGTGTGAACTTACTTAAAATTTGTGTGTTGGTGTTCCTATCACATTAGAACATAATGTTTTAACCGTTGGTGTATAATGTAATGAAGTATGTATGAGCATCTTGCTCTTCAAATGTGGTATTCAACACCTTTTGATCCAATTTAAACTCGAAAATTCATAATATGAGTAATGAGTTCACTAAAGCACCATAGGACATTGGGAAATAGAATAATAATCATATAACTACTGAAAAAGTCACACTTTGCTCTCTAAACTTAATATACCACACTAGTAATTTAAATAAGAGCACTAGTATTAATAAAAAAAGTTCATTTTTATTCATTTTCTATTAAAACTTTAACCAAAAGAATATTAAAGAGGACTTATGGAGAATAGTTTTAGAAACCTAGCTAACCCAAAATTTCCTGCACAGGCAGTCATGTCACCATCGAAGAGAATCTTACTCGGCTTCAAATCACAATGAATTATTGGCAAGTGAGAGTTGTTATGTAGATAATCTACAGCATTAGCCACATCAATACAAATTTCTATCCTCTGAACAAAATTCAAATATATTTGGCCTCGCTCTAGGTTTAATACGTGACTTCCATGCAGCCATTCTTCTAAACTTCCATTAACCATGAACTCAAAGAGGATGGCTTTTAAACTTATTTCCTTGAAAATCAATACTTGAGCATACCGACTTTGACAATATTTCGATGCTTAATGCTTTTTAAGGCTTTATATTCGGCCACAAAACTTTTCCAAGCTTTTGAAGTTTGAAGATTCATCAATACTTTCATAACAACATTACTTCTTTCCTGATATTAATTATAATAAATACCATAATAAGAGTCTAATATGTATCACACTATTAGAGTTTAAGTTATTTGGATTCATTATGTCTTTGAGCATACTGTTAAGGCTTTGAAAATATTTCGATGCTTACTGCTTTTTAAGGCTTTACATTCAGCCACAAAACTTTTCGAAGCTTTTGAAATTTGAAGATTCATCAATACTTTCATGACAACATTACTTCTTTCTTGATATTAATTATGATAAATACCATAGTAAAAGTCTATTATGATATGTATCACACTATTAGAGTTTAGGTTATTTGGATTCATTATGTCTTTTGTCCAACTCAACAAAGCTCATTAATTAGTTAGCGATATATGAAAATGATTTCATGAAACTACGTAAAATTAGAAATTTACATAGATGTTAGTATTTTTTTATAAAGATGTAACAAGAGTTAGTGCAATCTTATAAAAATATGGACAAAGTACCTTATAACCCCCTGACTTTAATTGTTATTTACCGTCTCATATCTGAAATTTAGCCAATGCATTCTATTTTCTACAAATGTTGTGTCAGTTTTTCCCCATTTTTACAAACACAGTGTTGTTTTGCTCCAATTATTACAAATCTAGTTCCAGTTCCTCCCAATGAAGGTTTGTGAGTGTTTTATTTATTTATTTATTTATTTAAATAATACTTATTTGAACTACTAGTAGTTTTATACAAATGAGATTATTGAAAAATTTCCCATCATTCTTAATTTTAACTGTACAATTTTTTTTTTTTCCAAATGTCTCTGTAGATTTTAAATAAAGATTTTATCCCTTTTCTTCACTCTTATTTAATGGTCTCAATATTAATTTGAGGGGTAAAATGACATTTTTTTAAATATCATATGCTAACTGGGGCAAAGTGGTATAATATTTTGCAAAAATTGTGATAAAATGACATGTCGTAAAAGTTGGGGGGTGTGGCCTAAAATTCAAATATGATGAGATAAAAGACTACTACACATACAACACAAAATTTGTGAACATGCCAATCCTAATTGGATGACGGTTAGGTGTATAAGGTTCATATATATAAGATATATTGAGACAAAATTATATACTGAGAGGAAGAGAGTGGGAGAATTCGACCAAGCATAATGAACTCCATTGTGCAATTCAGCCATAGCTCATTTGAAGAAGAAGAAAGTTGCTTCTTAGTGTTTCATATTCTTATCTCAAGTCTTTGTGATTAAAAAAATCAAGAAAGACATTCTTGATTTTTCCCCAAAGGTGCATTTCAATCGGTGCCTAATCACCTCATAATCTAAGAATTAGAGAATAGATAAGAAGATGTAGGATTAGAGATTTAATTATCATTATTAAGAAGGGGTTAGATCGCAACAGTGAGATAGTGGGGTTAGGTCCGAAGTGACGAGAGAGTTCGCAGTGGTGGACATGATGGAGTAGGTACAAGTGGCTGATGTGAAGTCATATATGGAGAGGTTCTATTTTTAGAGAGAGGAGTAGTCAGGAGAGTAAGGATGACAATATAAATCCACGGTTATGGGTATCCGTGGTTATCCAATCCGAACGGATAGGGGAAAAACCATTTGAATGGGGAAAACGATCGGGGTGGGGAATAACTGCCCCGCCTAAATGCGTGTATGGTGTGGATACGGTATTAGCGTAATCCGCCCCGTACCCGCCCCGATATATATATACCTATAATAAATTTATATATATTTTTTTTAGCTACATATGTCCTATATTTTTGTAAAAAAATAATTTCATATATTATTGGCCTTGAATATTAAAGGTTGTACAATTAATCTTATTCATTCAAAATAATCTTTAATGAATTTTGTATATTTTTTTAGATATTCGTATCATATATTTTTAAAAAGAACTCATATATTATCTTCTTAGAATATTAAAGGTTGCACGATTCTTTCTTATTCTTTCAAAATAGTCTATTAGTCTTTAATGATTTCTTTCTTAAAATCCACATCTGATTAGTGATTAGATAGAAGTCCAAAAGCCTTTTTTCCGAAAAAAATACCAAATGATATATCACAGATTGTTGTTTACTCATCTATATATACACTATTTCTTTTGTATTTTCTAATTCTAACTTTTACTTTCCTTTTTACCAACAAAGGCTTCCATAAAATGGTGATTCGATGAAGCTTTTTACTGTTGCTCACTAGCCATTATTCTCCGGTAATATTTATTACTTTTCCTTCCTAGTTTATGTGATTATTTTTGCTATTTTTTAAAATATTTTTATCTCATTTAAATCTTAGGCTTTTCGATTGGGTTTGTTTTGATTTATTTGTTGAGGATAATTAGAAGTCCATATATTTCTTGATGAATTTGTGATCTTTTTTAATATGATATATATATATATATTTGCGTTTAAATATATGCTAATTAAATCTGAACTCAAATAATATTATGAGTAATATTTAAACCAAGAGAACCTAATATTATTTTGTCAGAAAAAAATTGAAAAAATATATCGTTCTTTTCTTTTCAATTATGTTTAAACAGAGTACCTTTTAAATTACAAAAGCTTATTTATCTTTCTGTTTATTCTTTTCTCCCCTAAGAAAGAAAGAGAGCAAAACGTGCACCGCTCAAATAAAAGAAGCACATAAGTATCCTCATCACAAACTCTTTAAGGTCTTATACACATATATATATTGAATTCTTGATGAGTTTATATTCTAGATATTATATTTTTTCTCGTTATTATGTTTTTTTTTTGTTGTGTTTAAATATCTTCCAAAATTGAATCAAAGTATTATTATTATTATAGGATATTTTTACTAAGTTGATATATCTTCCCAATGAGAGATGGAATCCGGAAGTAATAATCCATTAGTGAATCTTGATATTGAAGATGAAAAACAAAGCAAAGAAGCCAATGGTACTGAGTTAAATGGAAGTGCACCATTACCAACACTACTTGGTCAAGCTGAACTTAAAAGTCCTACAAATACATCTATGAAAGAGGTTCCAAGAAAGAAGAATCAATCAATTGTATGGAAACATTTCCAGAAACAAAAAATTGATGGAGCAATGAAGGCCATTTGCAACCATTGTCAAAAGAAATTAGGAGCAGAACCTAAGAATGAGACAACACACTTGCATGAGCACTTGAAGAGATGCCCTTTACGGAGACAAAGAGATATCAGGTAATCAATGTTAAATCCTAATAGGAAGAATGACAGTGGAAAAGTTGTACTTGAGAGTTATAATTTTGACCCTGAAGTTTCAAGAAAAAAGCTAGGAAACATGATAATTGTGAAATCCCACATCGGCTGGAAAGGGGAACGAAGCACTCTTTATAAGGGTGTGGATACCTTTCCCTATCAGACGCGTTTTGAAAACCGTGAGCTGCGGAGGGCGGTTTGGTCCAAGTGGCAAAGCGGACAATATCTGCTAGCGGGGTCCTTGGGCTGTTACAATAATCCTCCATAAGTATCCTCTTTCAATGGTTGAGCATGAGGGGTTCAGAGACTACTCAAATAGTCTTCAACCATTGTTTAAGGTAGTCTCTCGTAATATCATTAGGGCTGATATCCTAAAAAATATAAAACTAAGAAGGAAAAGATAATGAAGCTATTGGAAAATAATCATAGTAGGATTTCTATTACTATAGACATATGGACTGTCTCCAACCAAAAACAAAAGGATATATAACTGTGACAGCGAATTGGATTGATAACTCTTGGATTTACAAAGTCGAATTATGTGGTACAACATTTAATTTATTTTTGTGTAACTTTTATTTTATGTATTTTGATATAGAAAGTTAAATATATATTTCATTATTTTATAACAAATTGCTTATATGTATATATATATGTCTAATGTCTTAGGTTTATCTATGTGCCATGCCCACATAATGCTGAAATAATTTCTAAAGTATTGGTTGAGTGCTTATTGGATTAGAATGTCGATCGTAAATTGTCCACTCTAATCGTAGACAATTGTACAACTAATGATGCTATCATTCCTCAAATGAAAGAGAAGTTACTCAAGAGTTCTCTCTTGTTGGGTAGAAAATTATTTCACATGCATTGCTGCGCATATATCTTGAACTTAATAGTGAAGGATGGGTTGTCTATATTTGATGCTGGTATCGAGAGAATCTGCACTAGTGTAGCTTATTGGACAGCCACACCAAAGAGGTTGGAAAAGTTCCAAGAAACTGCTCGTCAACTAAACATTAGATGCACTAAGGTATTATCACTTGATTGCTTGACTAGGTGGAATTCGACGTATTTAATGCTTAGCACTACATTTATTTACAAGGATTGTTTTGCTCGTTTGAAACTACGAGAATCAGCCTATAAATCTTTGCCTCTTGACGAAGATTGGGTTTTGACAAAAGATATTTTTGAAAAATTAAAATTATTTTATCATGTGACAGAATTATTTTCTGGATCTAAATATCCCACAGCAAATATTTACTTTCCTAAGGTTTGTGAAATTAAAATGTCAATTGATGAGTGCCTCACATCAAACTGTAACTATATCAAGGAAATGGCAAATAGAATGAATGAGAAGTTTTTAAAGTATTAGGATGCAATTCATGGTTTAATGGCTGTTGCAACTATTTTAGATCCAAGGTATAAGATGAAGTTGATCGAATATTACTTTCCTCAGATTTATGGAATCGAGTCTTCATTACAAATTGTTAGAGTTCGTAACATTACCTACGAGTTGGTAAAAGAGTATCAATTGACATTTAGTCAAGATGAACAAAGCTTTTCAAATACTTTTGTTCAAGCTTCTTAGCCAAATGTTGCTTATGATACATATGTGGATCCTTTGCAAGACTATGATCTATTTGTTAGTAATACTAGCACTCAAGACAATTATAAGTCAGAGCTAGATAAGTATTTAGAGGAGCCTGTCTTACCAAGGAATTCTGAGTTTGACATACTAGCATGGTGGAAGACAAATGGAATCAAGTATCCTATTTTGCAAACAATTGCTAGAGATATTTTGGCCATTCCTGTGACGACTATTGCTTCTGAATCCACTTTCAGTACTAGTGGAAGAGTTGTTAGTCCACATCATAGTAGACTTCATCCAAAAACTTTGGAGGCTTTGATTTGTACTTGAGATTGGATTTTAAACGGAAAATAAGGTAAACATTCATACAATTTCTCTATTAAAGTTACTTTCCTTTTTTTTTTTTTAAACCATTATATGATCATTTTATTCAACCTTTTACCAGGTGGATGCTCAAGTTTTCCATAAGATCAAGATCACTGTGGTGAAGAGGTAAATGATCTATAATTTGTTGTTTATGCTTATTGCTTAGTATAACATGTTGAATTAAATTTTAAATTGCTTAATCTTTATTCTTTAAGATCCATGCAACTATGATCTGGACTAAATGCTTAGAGCTGAAGAAAAATCAAGAGACCTTAACTCAACATGGTGATGGAGATCGCATATGTCATTTGTGTTTTTATTTGAACTTTGTCAATTTAGTCGTTATGCTACTATATATTGTTAAAGACTTTTTATTGGCTTTGTATTTTGACTAATGAATTTTGAGATATGTTCTTATATATTAAACTTTTAGAATTTGAGATTATGTAGTACATTATTTCTATTTTTGTGTTAAGCCAATTACGAAAAACAAAATTTTTGTTACATAGTATCACTTTTTGGTTTTTTTTTTTTTTTTTTTTTCATTAGCATTATAATGGGTAACGGTTAACTATGGTTTTCTCTGTTATCCTTTGGTTAATCCCCACACTGTACCTGTCTCCGAAAAAATAAATAATAGGGCGGGTATGGTATTGTAGTTAACATGCGGGGATGGGGATGATAATTTAAATACCGTCTCTGATCCGCCTCATTGCCATTCCTACAGGAGAGTGACTTTATGAGTTTTCTATCTTTTTTTTGGTCAAAGGATTTTAGTATAATTGGTCCCTTAACTATATGGATTATTAAAATTTGTGATCCATGTGGTTTCAATTTTTACAATTAATTACTTGATTTCTTATTAGTATAATCTAACCCAAATTGAAAGCATATGTTAAATTCTCGCATAAAAAAGGATATGTTTTGCATGTGGTATTTAAAAAAACTTAAAATATATCTAGAAATAAGGGAAAAAAATATCAAATAAAATAAACAGAAATATATTTTTTTAAAAAAGTGAAAAAATATAGCTGCTTGCTCTCCTTATTCTTTAAGCAGGGAAAAAAATTCTTGCTCTATTATTTCTCTCTGTAATAGATCAATTAATCTTACAAGAAATCCAAGCTCCAACTTTATGAGCATTCCTCAAACAAAGATAATTCTCTAATGCCACAATTGCTCCTCATCCCCAGTTATAGATCGTAAGTAGGAAATGGACCCTAAGAAGCACAATGCTTATTGTTGGTGCAGTTTTTACCATCTGTTCATATGTCTTTGAACTACTGATGCTGTACCGATCAATTGTCCACGTATCCTTGCTATCCCAGAGTACTTTTGACTTCAAGTCAGATCGGAGAGGCGGGGGTGGCCACCTACAAAGACTATCCGATGCTTAAGTCAGATATTTACTCCTGAGATTGAGTAGAAAAGATTAAGTTTTTCTTTTGCTTATAAATTTTGTATATCTTTCTGTCTATATCTATCTCCCTCAGGGGAACGCATGTCTCATATATATATAGTCCTGGAACTGAGAACCCTCTGACTCTCAATCCCAGAATCGAATACCTTTTCTCATGACTTACTCTACAAATCACGGGCCGTGGTTACCGTAATTTCCCTGGTATCATCGTGACCTGCTTTTCGCCATCCCCTATGGCTCGAGCCTGGCGGGGGTGAGACTTTTACAAACCGCCGTCCTATCAGGATGGTCTGCCCAATGCGCACACCTACTCGGGATTGTATTAAATGTGCTATTTGGGTCTGGAGTAGTGTGCTGCCTCCAATGGTCTTCTGTCGGAAGACCCTTGAGGCTCCTAACCCCCAGCTGTCGAGGTAAGAACCAAACTGGGCCGAACTCGTCCAGGGTCTGGGATGGATTTGGCCCTGGCCTCCGACAACCCATGGGCCCATATGGTATCACGTGCGACTCGTGTGGCTTTTAGGCGGTCCCTCTGGACACGTGTCGGACGGTGTGCTCCCTGCCACCTGTTTTGCCACTTAACCGTCCACGTGGTACATGATTTAGGAGCGGGCCTGACAACTGCTCCTATTTCCCTATTTGATGGATTTGCATCCATCAAGTGGGGAAATCATGCCTTCAGTCTGCCAATTCAAAGGATACGCGTGGCTCATTACTGTCATTACTCCCCAATTATTGATATTGGTACACGCCAACCCGTGTCACGATTTTTTCAAATTTTGAAATTCTAACGATTCCGATTTCCTTGCACTGTTCTCTTATAGGGAAAACTCTTTAGCTTCCCCTCTATAAAAACTGCACTTGTACTTATTTCTTACTTTATCGAAATTCCCAAGTGGTTCTACTTCCTTTTTTTTGAAATTTCCAGCCTTCTCGAATCTTAGGATTCCCGAGTCCTCATTTTCCTCGAGATTTCTTCCCTTTTCGATCGCATCCACGACAATGGCTCTGAACCAGAGTCAGAAGCTCTGCCTTTTCGCGGATTCCGAGTTGGGCTCATTAAGGAGGCAGCTCTGCTTTCCTAGCAGGGTCACCTTACAAAGGGTCGAGGGCCTGACAGACTGGTACATTCGCCCCTCTGCCCCCGAAAGCTCCATCATCCTGGGGAGAAAACACCTAGAATGGTTGCAGTTTCCCCTTCCTCACCTAGTCCACTAGTTTTTTAGCCTGACGGGGATTCATCCGATGCAGTTGAATGCCAACAGGATCATGATCCTGATGGGGCTCTCTGCTCTGTCGGTCTTCTTCAACGTGCATATCGACCTGGAGGTGGTCTTCTATGCCTACAAGCTCACCCTCATCCCCAAAAGGAGCTCTTACTCTACCTTCTACCTCCAACCATTTCTGGGGTGCCACATTTTCTAGGGTCTACCGAGATCAGACAAGCAGTGGGATTCTCACTCCAGGCTGTATGCCGTCGTCGGAGAGGCGTGGTGCTCTCCTTGGGTGAATGGGGAGCATTTCCAAATTCCCCCATTTTTTTTGCAAAGTAAGTACTGAGTTATGCTTTGAATTTTGGGTCTGTGTGAGCTTTGCCCATTTTTACTCATGATATCTGGCATCGCGCAACCTCTGTGGAGGAAAATAAGTTTGAGCCACGGCTGTCAGCGGGGTGGTTCCAGGAGCTAGAGGGGGTCATCGTCTTCAGATCCTCTAGAGATTGCCGACATATTTAGGCCATTCTAAATCCCCAGGTGATGAATATGATGCTGAGGATGGTCTCTCATCTCCCCTTCCTGCTGGACACATGGGTCATCTCTAAGCACCTCCAGAGCCAGCTTGATGCTTCGGCTCTGAACTGGTTCTGTCAGGATGAACAGAGCCGCATCGCCATTGTGAGTCATCAGATCGCAGACTCGAGCCAGCTGGCAGGCCCCGACGACCTGGTGGCACCGACCAGCCATGAGCTTGAAAAGGCAGTAAAACTCGTGACTGAGGAATGCGTCAGGTTCTAAAACGAGGAGGTTGCTGCCCCTAAAAAGGTTAGGGGTGAGTTCATTCCATGCCTTGAGGCTTCGTTGATTAGGTCATGGCTGCATAGTAATAATATCGTTTGCCCTTGCAGGTTCGGATGTTGGCCCTTCGGCAGATCCCTCCTCGACCAAGGGGAGTACCATCGTCCACAGAGCCTGATCCAAGGTCCCTGTTGGTCAGCGTCTGGTGGTGTTCTCTAAGGATGAGGCTGGGGGGTAAGGAGTTGTCGCCCCAAGAATGGGCTCAGACGATGAGCTAGAGGGTTTGTTCATGTCCGAGGGTGAAGCGCCCGTGGTACTTTCTCCTGAGGCAGGCGGGCTCGCGACTCAGGAGATGCCAGCCATAAAGATTGTGTATGGCAAAGGAGCGCCTTCAAGCCTGCCAGGGGAGCTCACTGCACTGGCTCAAAGGCGGGCGTGGGGTCTGGTGCTGCTCGCTCTTGTGGGGAGATTGCCGAGCTCAGCAGAGGGGCTCCGAGGCTGAAGTCTCGACTGTCTTCCCCTCCCCCGGTCCTTATGAAGTGGGGTCACAAAGTTGGCCCATCCGAGGGGGTGGAAAGCCTGACGGGGAAAAGAGGCAGAACTACCCCTTCTTCTGACAGTGACTATGACGGGGTTACCTTGACTGTCATGAGGAGGAGAAGGTCTGCGCGCGATGGCCTATTTGAGCACGTTGGTCAAGACAAGACCGAAAAATTACTGCCAGGCAGGTCTCCAAGGGAGGTGGTAGCCGAGGCCGCTGAAGTGGTAGCGGTCATGGGGGCTCCTTCTGCTAATGCTCGCCACCTCCAGCTATCGCCGAAGGTGCGTTTAGGGATGCCCTACTTCCACCGCCCCACGTCTGCCACTTTAGGAACGTCATAAGAAGCTACTGGAGTGCGTTCGGCAAGGGGAGAAGGTGTCCTCATTGTCAGTGGGGTGTCGTTGCATTCCTTGAACGCAAACGAGGCCCAGGGAGAGGGTCCAGTTGTGGAGTTCGAGCTGGAGGCACTCTCCTTAGAGAACGTAGAACTCGTTGCTGATTGCAGCATTGTGCAGGTTTGGCTTGTCTGGCCATCATCTCTGTATTTTCTGCATCTTTGCTAGGCACTAAATCCTTTTTTTTTTTTTTTTTAAATATTCCGCAGCTAGCCGCCCTCTAGTCTTTCTATTCTTCTCGTGTCGATGAGCTAACCGGGCAACTGAGCACCCGTGCTATGGTGGTCGAGCAGAGCGAGGTTGCCCTTGCCACGTTAAGGGCGAACTTCGACATATATCGGAGCCTGGACAAGGCTAGGGTCAGTAGTGCGGTGGCCCATGCTTTGAGCGTTGATAGGGCCAGACATGAAGAACTGGTCGCCAAGTTGGTCGAGATAGAGGGGAAGGTCGAGTCTCTCAAAGCTGAGGTCTTGAGTCTGCGCTCGAAGGCCGAGGCTACAAGGTTGGCCCAAGCCAGGCTCAAGGTC
This sequence comes from Parasponia andersonii, assembly GCA_002914805.1. Lineage (NCBI taxonomy): Eukaryota > Viridiplantae > Streptophyta > Magnoliopsida > Rosales > Cannabaceae > Trema > Trema andersonii. The sequence continues at coordinate 1,016,644 of JXTB01000081.1, forward strand.
AAGGAGCATGAGCTGCAGAGCGCAGTGGCTGAGATGGGCCTGGCTTTCATTGCTCATGACAGAGCTATCGACGAGGCTAAGGAGGCGAGGAAAGTCGAGGCAAAAGCCAAGCTAGAGGCCCATTCCTTGTAGTGCAAACTTGACCGGTCCAACAAGGTAAACCGACATCTCTATTTAGATCACAGTAAACTGGTGGAAGCTCACGTGGAGCTATCTCGCAAGCGCGGTGAAGATCTCACAGATATTAACACTCTTTTATCGATTTATCGCAGCGACAAGTGGAACTGAGGCTAGCAGTGCTAAGGGATAGGCTGGTAGATGCAGAGAAGCTAAAGATAAGGTACCAGAGGCAGGTAGACATCATTTCTATAGAGAGCTATAGGTCTGGCTGGGAGAATAGGGAATTTGACAGCCACACAGAAATGGTGATGCCAGACCAGTTTGATGAGCAGAAGGGTGTCAAGAGGGACCATTACTCTATCAGGTACTACATGCAACAGTTAGGGGACAAGATTAACATCGTGTACCCTGCTGATGTACTGAAAATTCTTGATGAAGAGAATGACGGGCCCTCCACGTTTGCATCAGCCACTAAAAAGATAGTGCCTGCTTTTGATATACCAGAACAAGCCATGGAGGTCCCTGAGGGTATTTTTAGTCCTGATGCTTCAACTGGCAGAGGGTCAAGTGCGGTCGTCCTGTCTAGCGACGACTCTGAACCCGACGTACCATTTCCTACCGAGGCTGGGCTGAGTGTCAAAGCTGGCGTCTCTCCCCCCATCGGAGGTAGTTAGGGACCTGCGCTATTTTGTATACTTGTAAAATACTGACTGTGTAGTGTAAAGTTGACCCTCATTGCAAGCATCTGTTTAAATAATAAAAATGGCATATTTTTCTCACATTTGTTCTGTCTTTTTTGTTGCCTGCATTGTGGTCAGGGTCGAATATCATATACGATGCCATTCCCTTGTCGGCAATTCGGCCGACCTCTACGTCTGGCCCAATCGTATATGATTTGGAGTTACTAGTGAATTCCCCCCGTGCTATGACTGACAAGATTAGCTCCGGAGATCGGGATGTGAGTTTCGGCTTGTCCGGCTTTGAGGATGTATAGTCACTCTTATGACTTGTCTTAGCAAAATTTGATCCGCGCGTACAGCTGGACTTTTTCGACCCTAAATGGGAATGCACTAGGAACCATCTCTAGGGATTGGTTGACTCCTACTTAGACCCATCACTACAGATTAAAAAGCCTATGCTCAGTTCTCACCAGGAGCAAACAGGGCGACCACTCCGACGTGTCCTTGCGAGTCTGTCCAAGACCTGCTCCTGACAGATAGAGATACTGGGTCCATGTCCCTGTTGACTACGCACTCTGTAATTTAAGCAATAATAAATAGAATTTGGTTTTAATTTCTATCTTCGTGTTTAGTCTTATCTGGGCCTGCTTCCAATAGGTAGACCCTAGCCCCGTTTATTTTCAGTCCATGCATATCTAAGGTGTTCTCTGGGGAGTGTATACTTCCAACGGGTAGACCCTGGCCCCGTTTACTTTTAGCTTATGCATAGTTAAGGCGCTCCCTGGGGAGGGTCTACTACCAATGGGTAGACCCTGGCCCTGTTTACCTTTAGCCTATATGAAGTTAAGGTGCTCTCTGAGGAGGGCCTTGTCACTCAATTCTCCCCTATCATATAGGTGTTTCTTGAGGGTTGGCAGCAAGTTTTCATTGCGTAGCCTGTTGCCCTTCGTACGTTCTATCAGGTTATCAGTAAACATTTTATTGCGTGATATGATCCCCGTAGTACGATCTTCAATAAGGTCTGCTGGTGGGCATTTTATTGCGCAGCTCATTCCTCCTCATACTTTTTCTCGGGCTATCGGCAAGCATTTTATTGCACGATATGATTCCCATAGTACGATCTTTATTGAGGTCTATTGGCAACAATTTTATTGCACAGCTCATTCCTCCTCGTACGTTTTCTCGAGCCATCAGTAAGCATTTTATTGCACGATGTGATTCCCATAGTACGATCTTTATTTGCACGAATAGTTCAAGGGGTCTGGCACTAGGGTCAGACCTTTTTACATAGCAAACTAATGGATAAGTCTGTGTAGCAGACATCTTGATTTGTTTTGGAATCTGGCTATTTAATAATACAAGCATTTACATGTGTCTCATACGTAGTATTTCTTCAAGTGTTGGGCATTTGACGTGTTAGGTAAGCTATTCCCGGTTTTGAGTTCTTTTAGGATGTACGCGCCATTGTCAAGCACTTTGATCACCTCGTAGGGTTCGACCTAGTTAGAATCTAGTTTCGAGGAATTTCATGTTCTGACCTTCAAGACCCAATCTCCAGCATTAAACCGACGAGTGTTGACTTTCTTTGCATAATAAGACCTGGCTTGCTGGTAGTACGAGGCCAGATGGATCAGAGCCATGTCTCTTATTTCTTCAAGGAGGTCTGTGTTGCGGCTTAGCTACTACTCGTTCAATAGGGCATCTCTTACCACTTCAGAGTGAAGGGTCGGGAGGCCAGTTTCGGTCGGGATCACAGCCTTCAACCCATAGACCATGGCAAACGGTGTTCTTCTCGTTGATCTTTGCTTTGTGGTTCAGTGGGCCCACACGACGGCCGGTAGCTCTTCTAATCACCTTCCTTTAGCCTCCTGTAAGTTCTTTTTAATATTGCTGAATATGGCCTTATTTATTGCCTCCGCTTGGCCGTTCCCCTGAGGGTAGTTTATAGATGAGAAGCTGAGCTTTATATCATACAAATCACACAACTCTTTAAGCTTGCCATTTTGTAACTGCATGCCATGGTCGGCATGTATCTCTTTTGGGATTTCGTATCGGCAGATTATGTTTTTCCAAATGAAGTAAATCGTGTCTGCCTTATTGACGGTTGCATAGGCTTCAGCTTTTACCCACTTGGTGAAATAGTCGGTGGCCAGTAAGACATATCATCTTCCCTTGGGGCTCCTGGGGAGCTCTCCGACGATGTCTAGACCCCACTTAGAGAAGGGCCAAGGAGTTATGTTTGAATGGAGCTTTCCACGGGTTGGCATTTTAGGGGGGCGAACCTCTGGCACTTATCACATTTCTTGACAAACTGAGCCGCCTCGATCATCATGTAGGGCCAGAAGTATCCAGCTGTTAAGGCCCTGTGAGCGAGGCTACGACCGCTAGAGTGGTTGCCACATACTCCTTCGTGGATTTCCTCCATCAGTCTCTGCGCCTCTATAGGGCCTACGCACCTCAGCATCGGTCCCATCGTTGATCTTCTGTACAGTTGGCCTCCCACAATCGAGTATTAAACAACTTTCAGTCTGATCAACCTTGCTTTATAGGGGTCTGCGGGCAGGTTTCCCGACGCCAAGTATTGGGTGATAGGTCTCATCCAGCCTTCGTCTTCAGAGTCGAACGCAAACATGTGGCGTGCGAGGGTCTCCAAAGGGTCTCTCATGTATTCGCCTTCTAGCAGAATCTCTGTGTGTTTGGTCGTCCCCCCGATCGATGCGCTTCTAGCCAGCTCGTCGGCCTTTTGGTTCATCTCCCTGGGTATCTGTTCGATATCAAAGTTGCTAAAGCAGGCTTTCGCCCCCATTACCCTAGAGAAGTACTCGTGTAATCTTGGCTCTTTTACTTCAAAGTCTCCCCTGACCTGACCCACGATCAGCTACGAGTCAGTCCTCACTTCGATATTCTTTACTCCGAAGTGCAGAGCCAGCTCAAGGCCTTATAGCAGTGCCTCGTACTCCGTCTCATTGTTCATTGCCTGGAAACCAAGTCTCAAGGCTTTCTCTACCTTGAGTCCCGTTGGGGTCTGTAGGACTATTTTGATACCTAACCCTGAGGTGTTCGTGGATCCGTCAGTGTAAAGGGTCCAGACTGAAAGGATGTGAGTCGGAGGCATCTATGTCGGGTCGCATGGCTCACTGAAGGACTGGATTTCTACTAGGAAGTCTGCCATGACTTGCCATTTCTTCGCCACTCGAGGCCGATAGTCGATGTCACATATCCCCAGCTCGATGGCCCATTTGGTCAGTCGTTCTGATGGGTCCGATTTGGCCAAGATTCGCCAGATGGGGAATCTGTATACACTGTAATCGAGTGTGCCTCGAAGTACTGCCTTAGTCTCTTCTTAGCGTTGACCAGAGCGAGAACCAGTTTCTTCGTCATACTATATCACATCTCAGCGTCCAGGAGCATGCGGCTTGTGTAGAACACTGGCTTCTACTTGCTCTCCTCCTCGATGACCAGTATGACACTGGTCGCTACTTTGGACACAACAAAATAAGCAAATAGGTGCTATCCCTCTGGTGGGGAAGCCATGATAGGTGGGTGACTCAAATACAGTTTGAGCTCTGTCAGTGCCTTATCCTGCTCCTCTCCCCAGACGACTGTGGGATTTTCTTTATGCATTGGAAGAAAGGTTTGCATCAGTCAGACATTTTAGAGACAAACTGGCTGAGTGCAGCTATCTTCCAGGTTAGGCACTGGACCTCCCTAATGGTCGAGGGTCTTTGTATATCTACGATTGAGGATAATTGGGTCGGGTTGGCCTCAATGCCCTTTTTGCTCACGATGTGCCCCAGGATCCCCGAACGCACATTTTTTGGGGTTTAGATGCATTTGGTAGTACCTCAAAATCCAGAAACACTCGTCTAGATGCCCCAGATAGTCCAAAACCTCTTTGCTCCATGTCGTCGATGTAAACCTCCATTGTCTTCCCCAGCAGCTCGGCGAACATTTTGTTCATGAGCCTCTGGTAGGTCGCCCCCGCGTTCTTCAAGCCAAAAGGCATGCGTTTGTAACAGTACAGACCTCACTCCGTAATGAATGCCATGTGGATCTGGTCTCCCTCGTATAGAGGGATCTGGTTGTATCTAGAGTAGGCATCTAGGAAGCTCATCTTATCGAATCCCACCGTCGCATAGACCATTTGATCGATCTTCGGTAGGGGAAAGCTGTCTTTCAGGCAGACATTATTCAGATTGGTGAAATCTATGCAGGTCTAGTCATCGTTGTTTTTCTTCTTAACCACCACCAGGTTGGAGACCCAGCATGGGTATACGCACTCCTTGATTAGATCATTTTCCAGTAGTATCTCGACCTCCTTTTTGATCGCCCTATTTTTCTCCACTGCAAACCTTCGAGGCTTCTATCTGATCGGAGGAAAGTTGGGGTCTATGTTCAGTCAGTGGCAAGCATCTGCGGGGTCTATTCCGGGCATATCATCGTGGGACCACGCAAAGACGTCTTTGTTCTGCCTAAGGAATTCCAACAGCTCGTTCTTTTCCTCTTCGGGTTGCAGGGCCCCGATCAAGATTACTTTCTCCGATTCTACTTCTTTCAAAGGGACCGCTACCAGTTCCTCGATCGTGGTTTCTGGCCCATCAGACTCCTCTTTGATCCGCCTCATGTACACTGGTAGGCAGTCATTTGATTGCTATCTGTCCCCTATCCAAACGTTCGCACTCGTATCAGTTCCCCTCAAGGCAGTAGGAAAACATTTCTTCGCGGAGGCCTGGTCTCGTTTAATGTCTATCGTGTAAGTACCATCTCTCAATTGACATCTTAGGACCTGGTGGAGGGTGGAGGCGACCCCATGCATGGCGTGGATCCACCCTCTCCC
>JXTB01000081.1:1022764-1036524 GCA_002914805.1 Parasponia andersonii
TCATGAATTAGGCGCACCGTGGCCAAATCCTACTGGGTGAATATGATGGGGGTGGCTGAGGCATAGCTCTCTCCCGTCGTCAGGTGATTCATGGAATACCCCAGGCCCCTCAAGCATTTCACCATTTCTTCAGTTCTCTTCTGGTATTTTTCCTTCTCCTCTTAACTCTGGGTCAGCTCTGGTCTGCCTATGATTGTCAGGACTATCCTCAGGGCCCGCTCCCCTGACCCGGAGGCCTAGGTCTGCTTTTCCTTTTCTAGCCCGGCGGCATCCCCTTTGGACTGGCTTCTGCCCGCCTTTACATACTGCTTCAACTTGTCGGCTTGGATCGCTATCATAACCTGCGTGTAAAGGCTACGACAGTGGATGGTGTCATGCCCGTGATCTTTGTGGAATTGGTACAACTTGCTCCTATTCTTCATATGGTCAGGAACGCCGGACTTGGGAGGATCTTTGAAAATGCCCCTGTCTCTGTTCTGGAGGTAGATCACATCGATTGACATGTTGAGCTTGAACTTCGGCAGAGGGTCCTTAAAAGTTTTCCTCCTCTTGCTGCATTCTTGATCAGCTTGGGCTGGGGCTCCCTACTTCAGAGTTGGCTCCTAGGCTGGCGCATGCCTCTTCACTCTTTGCGTGGCTGGGGTTTGTGCCGGCATTGTTGTTATCACCGCAGAGGCTTTGGGCACTTTCCAGTAGCTCTCTAGCACCCTAAATACCCCTTCCGATTTTGCCAGGATGTCAGTCATGTCATATGTCAAATCCAAGAGCAGATGGTCTGACAACATCGATCCTAGCTGCAGGCCCCTGACGAACGAGCTCATAGCTAGGGCCGAGTCGACGTTGTGTACTAAGGACATCACCTCCAGGAAACGCGACAAATATTCCTTTGGAGACTCGTTCACGGATTGCTCCAACTAGTCTAGGTCTCGCATGGTTTTTTGCTGCCTCCGGACGCCCACGTATTGTTTTAAGAAAAGTTTGCAAAAATATTCAAACCCATTTATAGACTTCTTTGGGAGCTATCTGAACCATAATAAGGCTGGCCCCACTAGGGTGGTGGAGAAGACTTTGCAGGTCACGGCCTCGTCCCTAATTTCTAGGGCCATCTTCTACTGGAAATGGTATATGTGGTCGAGGGGGTCGGTCTTTCCCTCGAACTATCTAAAAGTCGGTGTCGTGAAGTCCCTTGGCTTGGGCTCCGGTTGGATCCAATCGGCAAAGGCCATTTGGTTGATTCCACGGATGGTCTATTCTGCCAGATCGTCAAGGGTCTGGCTGTGATAGGCCTCGAGCCTCTTACTCAGCTCCACTATCATCTCCTATTTCTAGTCTTGGAGTACACCTTCCAGGCTCTTCTGGTGTCGTCTATCCACTGCCGATCCTGCCTGGAAGGGCCTTGTTTGACTTTGTCGTTCCCTTTGCATTCGCGATCTGGACAGGGTGGGGACTTCACTTGGCGATTGTTGACCCTAGACTCTTGCTAGACCTCCTTGTCGAAGTCCTCCCTTTGCCCACTCTTGGCTTCACTTGCTAACAGCCTTTCAAGGCGGGCATTATCTCTGCGAACTTCTGCGACTTCGTCTTTTAAACCTAAGATGGCCTCATGGGCCATCTCCGCCTTCCTGTTTGCTTCTGTTAAGACGGCATACATTTGGTCTAACTTTTGTTCCAGACTGGGTCACGCTTCCCAGGAGCTTCCTTCGGTGTCGGGATGTGTGCTTCTTGTCGTCATTCTTGAGGGTACCATCCAATGTTGTATGGCTTCTTGTTCGAGGAAAGCGCTGTCGTGAGGCTCTTGCTCTTTCTCTCGTGCCCTAACTTCTCACAGATGGTGTCAAACTGTTGGTGTAGTTTTTACCAGCTGTCCACGTGTCTCTGAACTGTTGATGCAGTACCGACCAACTGTCCATGTATCCTTACTATCCCATAGTGCTTTTGACTTCAAGTCGGATCGGAGAGGCATGGGTGGCCACCTGCAACTATCCGATGCTTAAGTCAGATATTTACTCCTGAGATTGAGTAGCAAAGATTAAGTTTTTTCTTTTACTTATAAATTTTGTATATCTATCTCCCTCAGGGGGACGTATGGCTCATATATATATAGTCTTGGAACTAAGAACCCTCCGGCTCTTAATCCCAGGATCGAGTAACTTTTCTCATCATGACTTACTCTAGAAATCACGGGCTGTGATTACCGTAATTTCCTTGGTATCGTTGTGACATGCTTTCTGCCGTCCCCTATGGCGCAAGCCTGGTGGGGGCGAGATTTTGATAAACCGCCGTCCTGTTATGACGGTCTGTCCAATGCATACACATACCCAGGATTGCATTAAATGTCCTTTCTGGGCCTTGAGCAGTACGCTGCCTCCAATGGTCTTCTTTTAGAAGACCCTCGAGGCTCCTGATTTCTAACTGTTGAGGCAAGAACCAAACTGGGCCGAACCCGTCCAGGGTCTGGGATGGATTCGGCCCTGGCCTCCGACAACCCATGGGCCTATACGGTATCACGTGCGACTCGTGTGGCTTTTAGGCGGTCATTCTGGACACGTGTCAGACGGTGTGCCCCCTGCCACCTGTTCCGCCACTTAACCGTCCATGTGGTACATGATTTAGGAGTAAACCCCACACTTATCACACTTTTTGACGCCTTGACAATTGTCTTTAAGTCTCCAAATACCATATTATTGTCGAGAAATTACTGCATTTGAAAATCATTGATTGAAGGAGTTTGTTTGTAAAAATCTGATTTTATTTCTTGAATTGTTTCTTTTTTATTTAGAATTTGGGGTTTTTTTTTTTCCAGCGGTTACTCTTTTAGTTTCTTAATTTTAATTTATTTTAATTTGCTTTTTTTTTTTTTTATAGCAATCACATACAAAACAGGTGCTTTTTCTGTGACCAGTTAATGTTAGTTTCTAATTTGGACTGAATTGCTACTAACCATAAAATTTAAGAATTTAATTTTCAAAATTGAAATCATAAGGACCAAATCATAACAACCTTATATAGTCAATGGACCAAATGTGCAATAACCTTTTTTTTTTTTCAAAGCATAAGTGTGCTTTCAAATTATCAAGGATAGTTTTGTCCTTTAGAATATACGAGTCGTAAAGCCTGCGCTTTTACTGCGGCTTACGTTGAATTATAATTGTGGATTGTTTTGAGTTATTGTAAGGGATATAGTGTATTAAAATAAAATATAAAATAAAATGAATTATTATGATATATAAATGATTATATATAAAATATTGCTTATATTATTTATAATAGATAATAATTATTTACATTCAGATAAATATTTGTTTAAGTATAACAAAATACTATGTAACAGCATATTATAAATATTATGCTATACATTAAGATTATATTGTTTAGTACATTACAAAATGTTATCGGAACTTTGCTTTATAACTTTTGTTTCCCTTCTTTCCTCCGTGGATCTTCACTGCAATTGGAAAAATAATTTTATTAGTATAAGGTAAAAGACTTAAATTATATTATTTATTTTTAAAAAGAAAATAGTAGGATAAATAATGCGTTTTTTTATTAAAATACGAAGGATTTATTTTTAGGTATGAATAAATTAATTACCTGCTTAGTTTTCTTTTTCTTGATTCTTCCATTGGTGTCGTTTCTAAGCTGTAGTTCAAAAAATATATTATTAGTTACATAATAATAATAATAGATAATTTATTTTATATTTTATTTAGTTAATTAAAAATTAGTAGTAATTTTTTGCCTTATTGTAATTTTTTTTGGATCTGGCGTTTTACAGTCTAATGAGATGGTTGATACCATTTCTGGTTCTAGCATAGTTGTTGGTGGTAGAAGAGATAATGTGGTCAATTCATCATCATCGAATATTTTTGATACGATTATATCGATCAGCGGTCCTCTAGTTCTGAAGTATATTTGGAATATTTTTGTTTACCTACAAAGTTGTTCGATTATTGGTGGTAATATTGATGGATCAGTATAGCCTTCTTGTATTGTCAATGTGGAACATGGCTTCTTAATTAGAACTTGAGCCACATTTCCAAATATTATTACGATAGTAAATCCTATTTCGTCTTCGATTTTAGTATTTAATTTACACTTGTTAAAATAATAATTTAGTAAATTATAAATTATAAATTATTTTATTAGTGAATTAATGAAAGAGATGTTATTTTTAGTTATCTAATTATATGTTTTGTCATGGAGTTGGAATTAATGTCAGATGACCATATGTATCACACTACCATCTATTTCCTACTTCTTGAACCTATTTGGAGCATTATTAGTAGGAATTATAGTACCAATCCTGATGTGCTTCAAATTTTAATATTCTTGCTTTCACTGTAAATTTAATTCCCTAATAGTAAAAAAAGAAAAAAAACAAAAAAGAAAAATTTGATGTTAGTATAAATTATAGTTTTTAATGATATTTTTATTTATTTTATTTATTTTTATTAATATATTGTGTCAATGGATCTAATTTATTTAATTCTGTAATTGTTTTTCCGTTCTCTAATTATTATTGTTCCAGTGGTTGTATTTCTTTTTGGACAGGAGCTGGCAGGAATTCGATATGTTCTATTGTATGCCGGAACTTAAGTAATAGATTAGTAAAAAAAATAATGTTTAATAAAGATAAATCGAATGAGATATATTTTTTTGTTTTATACTTGTAGTAAATATGGAGGGTAATTATTACCTTATTTTTAATTCATTGGTTTTTGGTATATCCATATTTATATAATATATTGCTGCATCTATACTCCTAGCATATATATTTCATATTCGATGTAAGAGTTTGTGTTAGTTAATGTATAATTAAAGTATTAAAAATAGTTTTATATATCATATAGAATGTAATTGTCAATTACCTAAATATTATTTTATTGTTATAAATGTGAAAATAGTTATAATTGGTTCCTCCATAGTTTTTATAATATTTGTATTAAATGTTTTTGCTATTTCTCTCCATAGGGTAATTTGTAATTTCTCGCTCGTACAATTAAATAAAATGACGTTAAAATATGTTTAAGATAAAGGATAAACTTGTTTTTTTTGCTATGTGAATTATTGTAATAAACGAAGTAATTACCTAATGTTTTGTATTACCAATGTTTGTCTAGATGTCATTTTGCCTTTGACGGTTGTTTTTTCCAAATCTTGTATCTCTGTCAACATCCCTATAATATCTGGTGTAAAGGGAAGGATATTAATACAGGAAAATTTAAGTAATTATCGATAAGTATTATTAAAGGAATAACGCTATGATTAATGATGCCTGATAAAATGTCATGAACATCTGTTCTTGAGGGCAATTAGTTAAAATCTATAAAATAAAACTTATGCATTGTAATATTTGTTATTGAAGTTATTATTGGAGAAAAGAATGCTGCTCTAGAAAATTGTAACATTGCTGTGTAAGGAACAATTTTGTATCTTGGTTTGTTTGATATTACATTGAAGTTGCTAATTCGATATACTTCTCCTTCAGTTATGTGTTGTGAGATATAGTCTGTGTCTCGAGCTTTGATTGTTTCATGAATTGCTTCATGCTGCATTTTAAGAAATTTTGTATAATCATGATATGATATTTTATGAAATTAAATACTAAAATATCACGTTAATTATATTAAATTATAATAGTATGTTGTAAGATAACTTAATGTTTGTTTTTACCTCGTGATCAACCTAGACACAATAAAGACTTATAAGATATCCAGTTGTGTAATCATTGTTTTGTCAGAGCTGATTGATGCGAGCTTCGATCGCTCCATAGACTTCATTTATTTTGAGAGATCGTATTGGTGTTGCCATTTCTTTCTTTAACTGCATAACAAAGAAATTTAGTTGGATGAGGATTATATTATATTAAGAGCATTTGAAAATTTGACATATAAAAGGTTAGCAAATGCATACGTAAATTTATGTTCCAATAGTATTGTAATAATGCTTAATTGATAATGTAATTTTGATACTTACATAATATTACGTAAAATTTATATTTTTAACATGAGTTGGATATTTATTAATAGATTCATTTATTAATATATGTTGTCTTTTTGGTGTTGTTACTCTTGACACAGTGACGTACAGTTGACCATGTGTAAAGATTTCATTTTCTAAATAAATACTTACTTTATTTAATGAGTGTCCCTGACTTTTGTTTATTGTCATTGCATAGTAGGTTTTTACAGGAAATTATCGCCTTTTTGATGTAAACTACCATTTAGGTTCATTTATGATTATTTCTATTATTGGAATGTATACCTTTTCGTTTTCATTATTTGAATTATATCTTGACCTTCAATAATTCTGTTTGTTAATTGTATAATCATAAGTCATGTGTCATTACATAAACCAATTGATTGATTTAAATTTCGTAATAACATTGTTGGAGTTCCAATTTTAAGATTTAATTCATAGGGTGGTACGCCATTGAAATTTAAAGTATATAAAAATTCTTAGGGATATAATAGGTTGAGCTCATCAATATTTTCAATTGAAGTTGTTATTGTATCATACTTGTAATAAGTTTTTGATTCACTAGGTACTAAAGACAATATATATTTATTTATCTCATCAGTTGTTTTATTTTTTGGAATTATTATTGCTCTGCATCGTATATAATTAATATTGTTGAAATTTTTTTCAAAATCATTATATATCAATTTCAAAATTTTCTCAATTGGATTTGATTCATATTATATTATGTGTTTTTTTGGTATTTTAATCTATGTTGCATCTTCATTTTCTAGATTTCTTATACCTTCTGTGGAACCATTTCCAATATTTAATGTCCATTTTGAAAATTCTCGGATTTTTTTCTTCTTTTGTAGTATTAAGATATTTTAATATCATATTTTGCGTTAGTAATAATAACTTAAAATGTGGCTATAAGTAAGAATTGTTTATACTTGCATTTATAATATCTTCTTTTGTTTCGGTTGGTATAATAAGTAAAATTTATTGGAAATCACTACTTAATATAATTGTCATTCCACCAAAAGGTTGATGAAATTAATTTTTACATCTTGTAGTGTTTTATCTAAGGCTTCGAAATAATATTTATTATTTATTGGTACTTCATCCCATAATATTAATGTTGTTTTTTCAATTAATTTTACTAATTGAGTTTTTTTTTTAATGTGACAGGTAGAAAATTTATCAGTTAATAAAGGTATTCGAAATCTTGAATATGCAGTTCTGCCTTTAGGTAATAATAATGAAACTATTCTAAATGATGCAATAGCTAAAATAATTACGTTATTTAATCTAATTTTGGTAATAATTACATTCTATAAATAAATTTTTCCAGTGCCTTCGTGTCTATAATTAAAGAATAAATTTTGTTTTTTTTATTATTTATTGATTCTATGACTTGTTCATAGATATAGTGTTATTCATTATTTAAATTTCTTTCTAAAATAGTGTTTTCTTTTCTGAATTTCTTAATGTCGTAATCTAATTCTTCTTGTAAAAGTTTATTATTTAAATCATTGATCAGTGTTCCTGTCAGTAGAGGTAAATTAAAAATTTGTTAGGGTTGATGAGTTTAAGTTTAATTACTTTTCCAATTCATATAATACATAGTTGTATAGTTCATTTTCAAGAATTTGAAAGTTTAGATTGTTGAATAAAGTTTTAATTCTGTGTAAAATATCTTCTGTCATAGGTTTCCAATGATTTTCAAGTAATTTTATTGGATTGTTTACATCACAAAATAATAAAATTATTATGAATAGTTATCGTAATTGATGTGATGTTGACCAAAACGAAGCTTCTAATATTGATTCATTCCATTCTTTATCAGTTCCTAATAAACCTAACGGATTGCACGTTGCTTGATTTGTTGGGTATGTTATACCACCAATTGTTCGTATAGATTCGAAACTTGTTGCTCCATTCTACTGATTTAATGATAATTTAAGATAATATGATTCTCAGGAACTCAGGTGGATGTAAAAAGTTCGTCCGATTAAATATCGTGATTTTCTAGAAGTCCAAATTTTGTCTTTATTATTCCAAACCTATTTGATAGAAAATTCTACATATGAGGGTTCTCTAGCTTCTGCATTGAATTTATTTATTTCCATCCATCCTGTTAAAGTTGTCCTTTCAATTCCTTGATGTCTAGTTATATTATTAGGTCGTTGGTTTGAATAGAATGTTATATTTTACATATATGGTAAATGAATTGCTAATCTTTATATCATTAGATTTCTGGAATGTATAGTATATTCATATAATCTCTAAATAGCTTCATATGGTGTTATATTTCATCAATTAATGTAATTTTTTATTTCATCTATTTCTTTATAAACAGCTTGTTTAGATTGTTCTGTACAAATATTGTCTTCTATTGCTTCTCTTATTCTATCTGGACCTTTCGTTAAGTACTTGAATAAATATTTTATTAACATGGATTCTGAGCATATTTTAACATTTATGTGAGCATGAAATTTTATGCACGTATCTTTATTATAAAGGACTACAAATCTATTTTCTAATTTAATATTTTCATTTTGTATATAAAATGTTGTATTTTTACGTTTATAATTGACGAATCAATTTTCTTCAATAGTTGTTTCATTTTTTTAGAATAAATTGAATTTTTTCTTGCATAGAGCATTTGTCTTAGCAGTGCCACATGATACATGTATTATGAATTCTGCTATAATTTTATATTCTTGTGGGTTTTTGTAAGGATTAGGTATTTCAGCTAAAATGAATTTATCAATTTGGGATGATTCTGATAATTTTTCATTAGGGTATAATCAAAATAGAAAATGACAGTGAGGCAGGCTGCACTTTTGGAATTTAACAGCGTATATATCTACATAGCAAAATAAATAGAAAAAATAAAAGAAAGATGTTAGTTCTAATTAAAGATATTTTCTTTTTGTTTTTTCTTATTGAGGAAACTAATATTTTCTAACCTGGGATAATTGTTCTAAAAATTTTATCAGTCTTAATAGTAGACAATATTTGATTTAATTTCATCTTCAAAATTCTTGTTATTATATCTGATCTATATTCAGGTTTTTGACCAAGAATTTTATTTAAGGCATGTATAATTTCAGGTCATTTAGGATTACATGTAAATGTTATGAATAAGTTAGGATTTCCATATTGTCTAAATATTTTTATCGCATCTTGATAATTTTGGATCATATATCTAGGGCTTCCAGTATGGCTAGATAAAAAAATAATTCTTTTACCAATTGCTCTAGCATCTATGTCATCTCTTGTAACGACGTCTTAGACACCTTGATAGATTTCTAATTTCAAATTGTTTTGATTTTTTCTGATGTAATCTAATCGATCTTCTTCAACGGAAGCATATACATCAGCTAAGTATTGTTGAAAAAGTTTTCCACTTTTGAATAAAATATTATTGACATTTTATCGCTGTTGTAATTGATAATAGTAATATACTCGCATAAGTATTCTATTTGTGAAGGTTGTTTTCCTGCTCTAGCTATATTCCAATTTAAATTAATTTTATAATCATCTTCTCCGTATGGAAATAAAAGTGGATATTGTATATAAGATAGATGTAATTTTGTGATTCTTTGTAAATTATTAGTTCTATCTTGAATTATGATATCTCTTCTATTTTCATACTCACTAATATCTCCAACAATTCCTATATCATTTGAAGTAAGCAATTCATATTGATTACTATCGGTCGATCGTCGTCCAATTAGTCTTAATTTCATGGATATGATTTCATTTTCATTCTATCTATCTTTAACCATATGGAAAAGCTTTACTAATCTATTATTTTCATTAAGTGTTTTAATCAAGTTTTCAACAATATTTTTTGTTAATTCTTTTGCTATATCATCAAATGAAAATGCTGACATTTGGTTTTCAATTTCATTTTTTGTATCATATATATATAATTGGGTAAATCATGGAGGGTTATTATTTGTTGGTAATAATGATCCAATAAGATGCTGTACTTGACCACTAATATGAATTTGTTGTATTTTGTTCTATATTTATGCCAAAAGATGCAAAAGCAAACATAAAATTGAAGGCTCGAATATTTTTTCAGAAATAAGTACTTATAGGCCCTCCGTAATAATTGAGTAATTCATCTAGTTGTGGAGGGGGATTTTTTTATAGAGGGAAATCTAATTTTTCTATCTTTACAACTTAAGTTGTATTTTGGTGGATAAGTTCTTTTAGTAGATTCGTTAAACCAAAAGTACGCGTCACAATGTTTACAGACGTAAGAACAATCACTTAGATCGTGATATTGATTAATATTACTTGTTGAATGAGAATCAAAATTAAGAAAATATGTGAAGAATTGAATTTATAATTAAAAAAAAATATGAATTTTTTCTACATTTATCAGGAGTATAAGATGATTACTTTATCTATTGGAGTTAGTTTGCATTGATGATTCAGTTAAATAAGAGAAATATTTTTTAGAACTTGTAAAGTTCGACATCGAAATGAGTTTTGATCAACGAACATTTTCTGGAGTTATGCTGGATTCTTCATAGTAATGATTTGAAATATCATCATTTAAAGAGAATGATAACGTCATTTACGTTGACGCCTTAGTAATGAAGAATTCTTCGATATTGTTTTATAATTTATCTAAACAAAAAAGTAAAATAAAGTGTTATGAAGTTAATATTTTTTTATTAAAAGTTTATGGAATAATATAATATTGTTATCTATATATTTAATAACCGCCTTTTTTTCTTGTATTTATTTTTTTTAGTTATATTGATTGATTTACATTGCATCAAATTTGTTTGGATATTTTTTTTTTGGTATCATTGTTTTGTTAATATGTTTAATTTATGTACAATATTTTTGTTTGTAATTTTTTAAAATCATGTTATTATAGTATACTTTATGTGTATTTCTTGGTCATTATTTTTTTGTATTATTATTTAAATATTATTTATGTCCAGAATTTTTTTAATGTTGTATGAATTTTCTTATCTTTATTATTGCTTAAATTATCTTATCCAATTATTTTTTTATTAAGTTTGTTATTACGTTTGTATTCATATGCGAAAATAATTTTCATTTTTTTAACTCTTTTTGATAAAATTAAAATATAGGTTAAGAAGATTTTTTTTTTTGTGAAATATATTGTAGGCATGTATTTGGTTTAACATATATAAATTTTAATTATTTACTCATATTTATATGTGAATGATATCAATTTTAGTTTTTTTTTTTAATTTCTTTTTGCAGTCTTATATTTTAAATAGATATTCAAGTTTTTACATGTGTCGTTTTTCAGATACATTAATTTTTTTTTTATCTCATGTCACTAATTGTATTTTGTTTCTTATATATAATAATGATTCTATATCTTGGTTGTGAATTTTGTACGGTTTTTATTTAATTATTTTTTATTGTCATATCACTTATAAATTGCTTTCTTTTTAGGAATGCAATTGTCTTCTTTTTATGCTTTATGTTATATGAAATTAGATATTGAATTCTGTGTAGACTGTATGTTATATGAATTGTTTGCATTTGAATGTATTTATAATTAATTCTGCAATAATTATTAAAAGCATTTATTTTTTTATTATTGTTTTTGAAATATAACATTTTGATTGGCTTGTATAAAAATAAAATATAAACATCATTTAAATTACTAAAGTTGCGAATTTAGATAACTTGTCCAAAATGTCCTCATAATATTAGTATTTTCTTTATCTTCTTTTTTTTTTTTATACTTTTAATATTGCATTATGTTTTTTCTATGCTATTTTTTTGGTGTCCTTTTTTTTTTGAAATCAAAGTCGTCTGTTTTATATACATACTTTTAGATATAAAAGAATTTAAGCTAATCATACTTTTATTTTATTATCTAAACTTATTGTAATCAGATCTTAGATATAGTATTTTCATTACATTCACAATTATATGCCTTCAATTTCAAGAAACTAAATATTAAGTCATACATATAACGAAATTGAGAAGATAATAAGAATTAAATACAAAATTAAATGTGTTCCATCTAAGTAAATAAACTATTAAATACACATAATGAAGTTGAGAATGTAATAACAGTCAAATTCTAATTCAATAATTTTACAACAATATCAATTACAATCATTTTTTTTTTGCTTCCTTGGTCTTCTTCCATACTAAAATTTTCATCTTCCTCTTTATCAATGAAAGCAGCAAGATCCTTCATCACTAATCCCGTAAAACTAATTACTCATGTTTTCCATAGTTATATAATATGTAAGGATAAATATGTACGAATAAATATATAAATATACCTAATGTGTGGCTCAGACATGAAAAAGTATTATCAATATATGGTAAATTTGTGGGATAATGTATTCCCAAGTATCTATCTAGTCACCTAAGAAATTATTCTCCAGTTATAAAAGGAATGAAAGTATTTTTGGTAATTAGATAGACACATGAAATATTATCCATATATAAAAGAATTTGCCACATATGTTATATTAATCACATAACAGGAAGAGAATAACAACAGTATAACAGAGAACTACCCAAAAACTACTAGGTGTATAAAATTAGTAATAAAAAGAAAAGAATTTTATAAAAAGAATTCGAAAAAAAATATTTAAAATAGAAACATACGAAATTAAAATTTATGTATAAAAATATAAATAAAATTATAAGAAGGGAGATAAAAAAGAGAAAACATTTTGAGAACACATGAAGAATTAGGCAAAAAGTATAAGGTGTATAAGACTAATTTAAAAAAGAAAATAATTTTCAAGAAGAAGATTGGTAAAAAGCACTTAAAAATGAAATATATAAAATTAGAACTTATGAAGAAGAAAAATAGCTTGATATTAAAAATTTTGTTTTTAAAACTTTAATTTTTTTTTTGAAAATAGAAAACAAGAATCAATATACACAACAATTTTTGTGCAGATGATATATTACTCCATAGGATAAATAAATAAAAACAATCATCATTGCTAAATATATAGGGGACCTTAAAAGATAATAAAAGAATATTTGAACAGAACTGAAAAGAGGAGGAAAAAAAAAAATAAAAAGGAAGGTTGAATGAAAACATTTAAAAGGAAACTAGACACAATTAATAAAGACAAAATATGAGACAAAAAGTCTTGATCATATAGGAGACGTTAGAAAATAATGAAAAAGGATTTAAACAGAACTTAGAAAGAGAAACAGAAGGGGAGGGGGCGAATAGAAGGCTGAACGAAAGTGTTTAACAGGATATCAGATACGATTAATAAAGACAAAAATTGATAGGCACAAAGGCTTAGTTGGAAAACTTACTGAGAGGGTAAAAAGAAAAAAGAAAAAGGATTGTGGAAGCACTCTATAGTATTTTATACAAAAACAAAGAAATAAAGATTCAGACAAAGGAAAAGCAAAACAAATAGTGCATATTAACTAATGACATAACAGAAGATAAACAGATCCACAACCAATAACAGTTAATAAAATATATCAACATCAATAATATATAATATTTAATACAACAATAAATAAGTAAATATTCTAACAATATACAAACAGAGCACAGAAACTAACAGTATTTAATAAAATGTGTCAATAGTGCATAATATTTAATGTAATAACAAAGGAGTAAATATTCTAACAGTATGCAAACAGAGCATAAAATAGATATTAATGAACAACAGAATAATATATAGTTATAACTTCAGACAAAAAAAAGAAATAAAGATCACAAAAGATAGTAAAAATTTATAATATCTGAATTGTTCTGAAAAACAGTCCTTGAAACCACTTTAACAAGC
>JXTB01000081.1:1039205-1056012 GCA_002914805.1 Parasponia andersonii
CTAATATTATTTTGTCAGAAAAAAATTGAAAAACATATATCGTTCTTTTCTTTTCAATTATGTTTAAATAGAGTACCTTTTAAATTACAAAAGCTTATTTATCTTTCTGTTTATTCTTTTCTCCCCTAAGAAAGAAAGAGAGCAAAACGTGCACCGCTCAAACAAAAGAAGCACATAAGTATCCTCATCACAAATTCTTTAAGGTCTTATACACATATATATATATATTGAATTCTTGATGAGTTTATATTCTAGATATTATGTTTTTTCTCGTTATTATATTTTTTTTTTGTATTTAAATATCTTCCAAAATTGAACCAAAGTATTATTATTATTGTAGGATATTTTTACTAAGTTGATATGTCTTCCCACGAGAGATGGAATTCGGAAGTAATAATCCATTAGTGAATCTTGATATTGAAGATGAAAAACAAAGCAAAGAAGCCAATGGTACTGAGTTAAACGGAAGTGCACCATTACCAACACTACTTGGTCAAGCTGAACTTGAAAGTCCTACAAATACACCTATGAAAGAGGTTCCAAGAAAAAAGAATCAATCAATTGTATGGAAACATTTCCAGAAACAAAAAATTGATGGAGCAATGAAGGCCATTTGCAACCATTGTCAAAAGAAATTAGGAGTAGAACCTAAGAATGGGACAACACACTTACATGAGCACTTGAAGAGATGCCCTTTACGGAGACAAAGAGATATCAGGCAATCAATGTTAAATCCTAATAGGACGAATGATAGTAGAAAAGTTGTACTTGAGAGTTATAATTTTGACCCTGAAGTTTCAAGAGAAAAGCCAGGAAACATGATAATCCTCCATGAGTATCCTCTTTCAATGGTTGAGCATTAGGGGTTCAGAGACTACTCAAATAGTCTTCAACCATTGTTTAAGGTAGTCTCTTGTAATACCATTAGAGCTGATATCCTAAAAAAATATGAAACTAAAAAGGAAAAGATAATGAAGCTGTTGGAAAATAATCGTAGTAGGATTTCTATTACTACAGACATGTGGACTGCCTCAAACCAAAAAAAAAAAGGATATATGATTGTGACAGCGCATTGGATTAATAACTCTTGGATTTTACAAAATCGAATTATGAGGTACAACATTTAATTTATTTTTGTGTAAGTTTTATTTTATGTATTTTGATATAGAAAGTTAAATATATATTTCATTATTTTATAACAAATTGCTTATATGTATATATATATATGTCTAATGTCTTAGGTTTATCTATGTGCCATTTCCACACAATGCTGAAACAATTTCTGAAGTATTGGTTGAGTGCTTATTGGATTGGAATGTCGATCGTAAATTGTCCACTCTAACCGTAGACAATTGTACAACTAATGATGCTATCATTCCTGAAATGAAAGAGAAGTTACTCAAGAGTTCTTTCTTGTTGGGTGGAAAATTATTTTACATGCCTTGCTGCGCACATATCTTGAACTTAATAGTGAAGGATGGGCTGTCTTTATTTGATGCTGATATCGAAAGAATCCGCACTAGTGTAGCTTATTGGACAGCCACACCAAAGAGGTTGGAAAAGTTCCAAGAAACTGCTCGTCAACTAAACATTCCATGCACTAAGGTATTATCACTTGATTGCTTGACTAGGTGGAATTCGACGTATTTGATGCTTAGCACTGCATTCATTTACAAGGATTGTTTTGCTCGTTTGACACTATGAGAATTAGCCTATAAATCTTTGCCTCTTGACGAAGATTGGGTTTTGGCAAAAGATATTTCTGAAAAATTAAAATTATTTTATCATGTGACAGAATTGTTTTCTGGATCTAAATATCCCACAGCAAATATTTGCTTTCCTAAGGTTTGTGAAATTAAAATGTCAATTGATGAGTGGCTCACATCAAGCTGTGACTATATCAAGGAAATGGCAAAAAGAATGAATGAGAAGTTTTTAAAGTATTGGGATGCAATTCATGGTTTAATGGCTGTTGCAATTGTTTTAGATCCAAGGTATAAGATGAAGTTGATTGAATATTACTTTCCTTGGATTTATGGAATCGAGTCTTCATTATAAATTGTTAGAGTTCGTAACATTACCTACAAGTTGGTGAAAGAGTATCAATTGACATTTAGTCAAGATGAACAAAGCTTTTCAAATACTTTTATTCAAGCTTCTCAGCCAAATGTTGCTTATGATACATATGTGGATATTTTGCAAGACTATGATCTGTTTGTTAGTAATATTACCACTCAAGACAATTATAAGTCAGAGCTAGATAAGTATTTGGAGGAGCTCGTCTTACCAAGGAATTCTGAGTTTGACATACTAGCATGGTGGAAGACAAATGGAATCAAGTATCCTATTTTGCAAACAATTGCTAGAGATATTTTGGCCATTCCTGTGACGATTGTTGCTTCTGAATCCACTTTCAGTACTGGCGGTAGAGTTATTAGTCCACATCGTAGTAGACTTCGTCCAAATACTTTGGAGGCTTTGATTTGTACTCAAGATTGGATTTTAAATGGAAAACAAGGTAAACATTCATACAATTTCTCTATTAAAGTTACCTTCTTTTTTTTTTAAACCATTATATGGTCATTTTATTTAACCTTTTACCAGGTGGATGCTCAAGTTTTCCACAAGATCAAGATCACTGTGGTGAAGAGGTAAATGATCTATAATTTGTTGTTTATGCATATTGCTTAGTATAACATGTTGAATTAAATTTTAAATTACTTAATCTTTATTCTTTAGGATCCATACAACTATGATCTGGACTAAATACTTAGAGCTGAAGAAAAATCAAGAGATCATAACTCAACATGGTGATGGAGATCACATATGTCATTTGTGTTTTTATTTGAACTTTGTTAATTTAGTCGTTATGCTACTATATATTGTTAAAGACTTTTTATTAGCTTTGTATTTTGATTAATGAATTTTGAGACATGTTCTTATATATTAAACTTTTAGAATTTTAGATTATGTAGTACATTATTTCTATTTTTGTGTTAAGCTAATTACGGAAAACAAAATTTTTGTTAGATAGTATCACTTTTTGGTTTTTTTTTTTTTTCATTGGCATTATAATGGGTAACGGTTGACCATGGTTTTTCCCGTTACCCTTTGGTTAATCCCCGCACCGTACCCGTCTTTGAAAAAATGGATAATGGGGCGGGTATAGTATTGTAGTTAACTTGCGGGGATGGAGATGATAATTTAATAACCGTCCCCGATCCGCCCCATTGCCATTCCTAGTTCTTAGAGCTGAAATTTTATAAAAAAATTTTCTTTGATTGTTCCTTTTTTGCTCAAAATTGCTAAATTATCTCTTAAATACACTTTCAAATGCTACTCTATGCCTCTCACGTGTGTTTTCCTACACAAAACTAACAATGTGTTGCAATTGATCTGACACTCAGGAACCAAATTGTATCAAATTAGAAAATTATGGGGCTTAATTATCACAATTAGAACTTTGAGGATCAAATTACATTATATTGGATAGTTTTGGGACCATTTGTGCCATTAACCCATCAAAATATGAAGAATGACTTTTCCTTCCTCACTCTAAATACAAGGTACTCTTCCATCCTCACTCTAAATACAAGGTTTAATCTCCTAGTGTTACGAGCAAAACAGAATTTTGAAATGAAAAAGGGCTAAACCAATTTATGACTTTATGAGATGCCTCTATGAAGGATCATGCCTTATGTAGTATATCTCTAATTTTCCAATTAAGAATTTTTTTTTAAAGTTATTTCCCTCTGAAAATCAACTTCACTAATGGTAAAATCTCTCGTAAATAGAACACTTAATTTTTTTTGATTGGATTTATTTGTAGTTAAATTGATGTCAATTTCAAATATGTAGTTCAATTCTGAATTCGTTTATTTCATTTTTTAATAAGAAAAAGAACTTTCATATGTGCCTTTTTCTCCTCTTATTTTTCATTCTATTCAGATGTGCAATATCTAGTAACCCAAATTTTCAATAAGTCATACTATTTAATTCTGATGAATCGAACGAAAAGGAAAAAAATAATATAATTTATTTCTTTTCAAACCTGGTCCTTGAATTCAAGGACCAATTTGCAAGAAATAATTTTTTTACCTATCAAATTGCAGATGAACACAAAGTACAATGATCGGTAGTTGCAAATCCCCCGCTACTTTCAGAAAAAATTGCGACATTACCGTTTTCATTCAAATTCAAAAAAAAGGAGGGGAGGAAAAAGGAAAAAGGAAAAGAGAAAAGAAAAATAGAGCCAAATAACAATCAATAATAGAACACCCGACCAAAACACCCTTCTCTAGTTCTAGTCTCTATCTTCTCCCTCACCCTGCCAAGAACCCAAAAAAAAGATGCCCTTTCTCACTCGTTTTCTTTCCTTTTATTTTCTTGGGTCTCTACCATGGAAGACGAGCAAGCAAGAAATTAGATTTCACATTTCCAAAGCTTTCGAGACTTTTTCCTTCTTCTGTCACATGGCCCCCCAGCCACTTTCTTATTCCTCTGAAACCTACTTGCTTGGATTCATCATCACCAACATAGTTCGATGTCAGAACTGTAGGGCTCACTCAGTTGCCATGAAATAACGAGTCTTTTCTAGGAGGAGATACTCAACGATGAGAATTCCAATGCCATTCAAGTTTTTGACATGAGAATGGTTCAGGTCAGCCACATCGAGAAAACAACAGCTAACATACTAGCACCTTTCATGGCCTCTCTAATTCCATTACGGTTGAAGGCAGCATTATCCCCAGATATCAAGCTCAATAATGTAACGTGATTCCTATTGGTAATAGAAATCAAATTCCTATAAAAACCAGAAATAAAATAAATATTATTTAATAACAAAAATCTCTTCCTAAAATGAAGAAGAATGACTCCAACTACTTTTGCCGAAACTTTGGCTCCATTACCCACTCTCATCATGAATTTCCCATCGGCAAGCTCCCTAGAAGAACTAAGCATCTAAAAAAAAGAACCAACATAATTAGTGGCTCCCGAATTAACTATCCATGCAGATATATCTAATAAATCTTCTTCTACTAAACAAGCTTCTAAAACAAGTAAATCATTTTTACCTTTCTTCTTCTCTTTCAATTCGGAGAGATACTTGTTACAATTTCTCTTCTAATGCCCATCAACTCCGTAGCGAAAACATTTTCACTTAGGTAATTTCTCTTCTAATGCCCATCAACTCCGTAGTGAAAACATTTTCACTTAGGTTTTTTATCCTTAGAGTTGTTCTTCTTGGTGCTTGTGTTGCCCTACTTGCTCTTTTTAGACTTAGACCCAAAGGCACCCATTTCTTCCTCTTCTTATTTTTATTAGAGATAGAGAGATTTTCTTCTACAATATTTGCTTCAGTAATAGTTGCTAAGCCATCTTTACCTTTATCTTTCGATATTGATTCGAAGGTTTGTCGCTCGTTGGGCAGCTGAGTCATTGTATAATCAATTTGTTCATAACATAGTTGCTATTAAATTAAAGAAAATCAGGTTAGAGTGATTTTAAAATCATACTTACTTAGGTGCGGTCATCGATTGTAGCCCTGTGAACTTCAACCTCTCTAAAATAATTGATTATGTTCAAAAGATATTCTCTCACTAGAGTTCCTCATTTCGTCTTCGTATTCGTAGTCTTTTCAATGGCGTCATAGCGAGATTGATCAGATTGTTATCCAAGCATAGCCTGGAGGGACTCCATTGTCTCATAAGCAGTCTCCATCTTTTTGTGCATAGCTTAAAGCACGTCGGTCATGCAAGCTAACATGTAGCAACGAACTTTATTATTGGCATGAGTCTATTTTTCATAGCTTTCTCGTGCAACATGAGTAAATTAGTAGCGGGTTGTGGAGGACATTCCTCCGTAAGTACAAACTTGTAGTCTTCACTAACAAGTACGATAATCATATTACTTTTCCACTTGATAAAATTATCTCCAGTTAATTTTTCACTTGCAAATAAAATGATAATGAGATTCGAGTTTGACATGTTTACGGAAATTTAATAAATAAAATAGTATTTAACATATTTGAAAATAAATATCATAAAGAATTCAAAATAGTAAACGTGATGCATGATGTAGGTAAGTAAACACATAAACTTATTTACTAATTCCACGGTAATTTAATTTTCTCTAATTAGGTGCTATTGTAGGATAAGATACATAATTATTAATTGTATTTTCAATTAATAAATAAAACATCAAAATATCTCATATTTTCTTTTATTTATTAACTATCATTTTATGGTAAAGATACTACTAACAATTTAATTGTATCCTTACGAGTGTGACCCATTATTTCAGATTTTAGCTACTTAACTCAAAATTGCTGCCATAAAGTAGATCAATTTTGAAATACATTCTAAAATCTTATCTTTTGGAAATCAAGCCTTGTTATAAATTTAAATGGATACCTCCGTAGGGAGGATGAAATCTAAGCATTTCTAGGCATCAATTAAATCTCATAGTGCTTAAATAATAATGGAGACCGTAGGATATATTGTCATATATCCCTCTCCCATTCATTATTTTAAAATCTTAATGTTTTTATTAATAAACATGTAATGTTTTATTTAACCTAGTAATTATATCTAATATAATTTTCTAGATGAATCTATTAGTCTAATCTTATTGGTCCTAAATAAATTACTAAATTTTCTAAAAGTCTAAATTTATTATTATAGGTACAATTTAGAAGTGCAATCTGCATAGTGCTCTTGTTGGGCTCTGGGCTGGCACGATTTCCTACTTCCTGAATCTGAATCCCTTTTTCTGCTCATCGAGTAGGGTGATCTCTGGGAGGTTCGTGCTGTAGTGGAGTGACCATCTATCCTTCAATAAGTCACCTCAAAGAATCACTGATCTGATTGGTGATTTACTGAAAGTTTGTAAGAGCATCCTCTATGCGATCTTGTCTCTGGATGATATTCTTCTTAAGTGCGGTAATAGCTAGTTGATCGTGAACGGGATTGACCTACACAGTAGCAGCACTTTAAAATTGATTTTGGCTAACTCCAGCATTTCTTGTGGTATTTCTAGTGTTTGTCATTGTTGAATGGACGAGGTTGACAAAATCTTTGCTAGAATAGCTCTTCTTCTAGTGCCAATTGTTGATAGAGGTTTGGTTAACAACAATGTTAAGAAATTGCAAGATGTGGCTTGTGTATGAAAAGGATTGATAAAGCATAATAAATAAGGAGACAAGGAATTTATAATGGTTCAGCCCTAAAAAAGATGAGCCTACGTCTACTTTCTTCGTTGTTTTTTTGGAGAATTACAAGAATTTCTCTAAGTCTCAAAGTGAGAGCCAAGAGAGAATTACAGAGAAAGTATATAGTGAAGTGATTGTGAGACAAAAAAATAATGAGACTATCCTCTTTTATATAGGTGAGGATGACTCTATATTTCCCAATTATGAACGGGAAATTACATAATCAGAAAATACAATTTCAGGTAACAATACAGAATTGGATAATAACTAATAAATAGATTACTTAATCTCCACTTAGTAGCTTGTTTTCCTTTATTTGCAGATTACTCATTTAGAGAATATTGATCTAATTTCCTTTTCTACTGGTTGCACACTATTCATTCAGAGAAAGTTACACTTAGAACAAAGGCGCTTATATGACCTGATGCATTTATCTCAGTTATTGAATTTTCTTTCTTAGCATTGACTGAATTGTAGATTTAAGATGTATAACACACACCAAAACAAAATGGTCTTGCTGAGACAAAGCATAGGCACATTGTAGAAATGCATTGGCAATCCTCTTTCATGCAAATGTATCTCTCAAATTTTCGGTCAATATTTTTGTCACTACTGTTCATTTAGTTAATAGGTTACATTTTCCCTATTTACAAATTGAAATACCTTTTTCCAAGATATTTGGTAAGTATCTGAATTACTCACGTTTTAAAATTTTTAGTTATACATGTTACCCTTATCTTAAATATCATGCTAAAAAACAATTTACAAAAAAAGCCTATCCATGTGTTTTCATTGGATATAGTATCATCTGTTGGACTTTGACCCAAAATCTTATTGGGTGCCCATAGTTGGTACATGACCCAATATGAGTGGAATACGTATTAGATAAGATATTTGAACGCTTAATTTGAATCAGTGTATTAATATCTGATAGGTCTCTATTAATTAGAGATTTTTTCCTATTCTTTAGGGATAATGGAATATTCTTATTTGAATAAAAAGGAAACATACACTCTTTTACTATTTTCATTAACTAGAGAACCTAGAAAAATAACATAGAGAAGAAAATATGCTCTCTCTCTCTCTACCTAAATAATTCCGGTGAGTACTCTTTAGTGGTGAAATCCGCAGTGGTTGTTCTTGTAACGCTACTAACTGTGAATATTCAAAGGTAAATCTTTCTAAACGGACGTAAGGCACCAAGGCGATTCATATACCGATAGTAGGTTTGAGGATTCAACTAATATTACCATCATCCACGCTTCCAACATTGGTATTAGAGTGGCTATTGGTGGGCTTTGTTCTCTGTTTGTAAAAGGCTAAGGGGGGAGGTACATGAACTCTTAAACCGAAAACACCCTTAGTATATTATATTTTTGGTTTATATGGTTTGGCATATTATTTGGTCGTGATTTTTAAAATATGATAGATTATTCTGTATAAGTTCTACCATAAAAATCTGGAAATTGTTTGATCTACAGTTTGAAAGAAGTTTCATTTTATCGAAATGTTTGACTGCATATTCTGATTGCATCGTTGCTTGATTGGACTAGATTTTATTTTTTTTTAAATCTACATGAAATTATCTTTGTAACCATATATAATATGTATTTTTTGGAATTTTATGTTTAGAGATATGATTTCTTGAATTTTATGTCATATCTGGAAAAAGTGACACACACATGTGCGCATGTACTAGCCTGGTAGCATTTGCCAGGCCTTCTCACAGCTTCTAAGTGTGTTGTCCAATGCCCACTCTTTTACTGTGAGCCCCACATGTGGGCATTGGCCGAGAGCCCAGCAACCCATGCATTGGCCACTCCTAGGCAGCCCATTTTTTTTTATTTATCTTTTTTGATTTTTTTAATTTAAGAAAAGGGTTGCTGAATTTTAAAAAAATTCCAAGAAATATTTGTATTTTCTTCCAGATTTATTTATTTTTTCAAAAAAATAATAAAATACATATTTTTTTTAGTGAGAATTAAAATATGTGTTTTTGTACATAATATGTGACATTTCGTGATATATTAATTATGTGTAATTTTTGTCTTGATCATGTATATGTACAATTTTTTTAATAAATAAATATGCACGTATATATTTGAATGACAATATTTGTAATATAATTAGTTGTTTATTTATTTGTAGCACTATTTAATATTGTCATAGTAGGCATGTTAGGATTTAATTAATTTTTAATTATTTTACATCACGCTTAATTTATTTAATTGTAATTACATGCTTATTTGTACACATAATTATGTGATATGTATATTAGAAACATGCCAATAATGTCACATTCTAGTGGGAGTATAGTAGTAGAATTAATTATTCTCCTATACACATTTTGCGCAAAGTTTAGATTTAATCTTAATAATAAACCTACACATAGGAGATGATTATGAGCGTAGCGATTTTTCGATTTTGTGTCTAGTGAGAATTATATAGATTAGTCTAGAATTTTGCTACAAAATAATTATGTGTGGTAATTATGTGTGCAATTATCTGTTAATCCTTTATGCTCATGAGTAGATAGCTTCTAAGAGCATAGTGGCTAATTTGAATAAATGAGAGAAATTAGATGGTGACAACAATGATATCTAGTACCGAAAAATCCAATATATTCAAGAAGAGCAAGAGGTTTCAGAAACCTTGACCTAGACGATACCTGCTCCCGAGGATGGCAATACTGCTCAACACCATCGTGATCAAGAAGCCTATCAGGCTTGGCTTAAGAAAAACCATTATGCACGCTTTACCATGCTGAGCAGCATGAACAATGACTCGATTGGCGAGTTTGAAGAGCATGCCATCGCTCAGTAGATGTGGGGTGCCCTGAATCTGAAATGTGGTGGGACATCTGCTACCGGATTTTGTGCGCTAAACATCAGGTTCGACTCCTATAAGATGCGCTTGAGCCATATCATGAAGCAACATCTTAGAATGATATCATCGATGATTCATGAACTGAAAGCAGCTGGCCCCCCTCAATTTGAAGAGCAATAGATCCAACTAGAAATTTGTTCCTTACCACTTTTGTGAGAACCTAAAGTCATCACTATGACTCATAGTGAGAATATCAAAAATTTTAATGACCTGTCTCGCCACCTTTAAAAGCTACCAATCCAAGCAAAGACTCAAACCCTAGGAGTGCCAATGTGGCAAATAACCAGCATTAGCCGAGAACAGCCAAGCGCAAGAATCAAGCTCTGGGGGTGACTCTAGTAATGGACCATTGCCAAAATAGGCAAGAATGGCAGATGTTATAGTTGTGATAAGGAGGGACACTTCGCTCGTGATTGCATTGAGCCAAAAAAGGTACTCCCTAACTTTAATTCTTGTGATATTTATGTTACAAGTCATGCTATGGTTGCTCATTCACATCCTCATTGGATTGTTGATTCAGGAGCAACCGAACGTATTGCGAGAGATCGAGTTGAGTTTGTAGAGTATCGTCGAATTCCAAAGGGGAGTCGAGGACTCTATATGGGAAATAGAGCTAGTGTGCAAGTGTTAGGCATTGGCACTTACAAAATAGAATTACATAGGGGTCTCACTTTATTGCTCCATAACGTTTTTTATGCTCCGGAAGTTTGACAAAACTTTTTATCAGTTGTGTGTTTGCTTAAGTTGGGTTTTACTTTTAATTTTCATAGTCCTAGTTATAAAATTTATTTGGCAACAAATTTTTATGGTTGTGATTTTTTCATAGATGGTTTTATTTTGTTGGATATTATTTATTCATATAATTATAATAATGTCGTTTCTTATACGACTACTGCAAATGATGTTGATTCTAATTGTATGGCATGGTAGACTAGGCCATATAGAGTAAGATAGAATGAATAGGGTAGCTAGAGATGGTCTCTTGGGAGAACTCGCTAAAATTGACTTGCATGGTCTCTTGGGAGAACTCGCTAAAATTGACTTGCCCACTTGCGAGCATTATTTGGCAAGAAAGTCAACTAGAAAACCTTTTGGAAAAGCCACACTAGCAACGTCCTATTGGGTGCCCATAGTTGGTGCATGGTTCAATATGAGTGGAATACGTATCAGCCAAGATATTTGAATGCTTAATTTGAATAAGCATATTAAGAATTGATAGGCCTCTATTAAATAGTGATTTTTTCCTATTCTTTAGAGATAAAAGAATATCACTATTTAAATAAAAAGGATACGTACACTCTCTTACTATTTTCACTATCTAGAGAGCCTAGAAAAATAACACAGAGAAGAAAATACATACACACACACTCTCTCTCTCTCTCTATGTCTAAACAATTCTAGTGAATACTCTTGAGTAGTGGAATCTATAGTAGTTGTTCTTATGATGCCACTAACCACGAGTATTCAAGGAGGAGTCTTTCTACAATAGACGTGAGATACCAAGGCAATTCATATACCAGTATTAGGTTTGAGGATTCAACCGGTACGATCGTAACCCACGCTTTCGACACCATGCATAAGTGATATAGATGTCAATAACCCGATGCTCACAAGTCTTCATATCACAAGGAGTGGTTTTGAAAAAAAAAATTTTCATTATTCTAAATAAAAGTCTTTGAGTAATACACTGTTGTAGGACTTACCTCTTACAACTTTTCCGAATAGGGGTAAGTGCCAAGAGTGTGGTTATGGTGTAATATTAAACTTATTAACTAGTCTAAAATTTTACCATGTGTATTTAATTTATTTAATCACATAAATAAAATAGTTATTCACTAACGAATTTTGTGGATATGTTGCACTGAAATACACAAATGAAAACCAAGTTGAACTACATGTGCCTAATAAGAGATAAAAAAAATTACGTGCATTCTAAATTCATGTATATAATTATTACTTAATGTATTATGTATTTGATTAATTAGATTTAATATTGAACCCTAAATAGGTTAATTTAATAATTGCTATTGATTTTCTTATTCAAATATATGTTGTTATTAGAGTAATTAAAGAATATGTTTAAGTTTGAGTAAATACATATGATTAATTAGAAAAATAATGGTCATATAGCTTATTTCATATATAGATCATGATATAAAAAAATAAAACAAAAAGAATAAAGTTTTTGTAATATGCCTATGTGTTATATACATATATTAATATATAAATTAAATAACTAATGATATATAAGAAGAAGAAATAGAGTAATAGACAACTTTAGCTAAGTAAGCATACATGCATGTGATGGTATTTATATGCCTTTAATCTAATAGCTTATATAACAACATGTGAAGTTGGTAATATTGTCTTCACTATTATCCACAAATTCGTCAATGACTAACATATGGATTGATAAATAGTGTCTCACTACCAGCCACATTATTATTCCACCACCAATTAATAAGGTTCCATTTATATGTAATTCCCATCCAATACGATAAGTTCATCTCCTCTTCTCTCTTCATCAATCATTATCTTCTTTTTTTCCCCTAAAGTAAAGTATATTACTTATAACTTGCACATACCTTTATGAGTAATGAATTCATGAAACAATAATATCAAAGTTTGAGTATCTATCTTACTTTGGATAAATATTAGAGGTAATTCTTAAAACTTTATTTCTCTCATAAGATTATAATTTTACTGCTGCTAGATTCAATTTCAACCTATATTATTAGGAATTAGAAATTTTATTAAAATCTGAAATTTGTATTTTTTGACATCCTATATGTCTACTTGGTATCTGAAAATTTTTAGGTTCATATCTTACTCCTATGATTTTACATAAATCTTTAATTACATGCTGGTTGTTACCAAAGAAAAGCTAGTAGATAACTTTTATCTTCTTTACTTTATAATATCAGGGCGTAAATATTATTAGTTTGAAGTGAAATGTTTAAGACATATTTTAATATATATTAGATTGTGTTTTGGAAAGTTTTATGGTGCCATGAGTTTTCGAATTATAATAGAAATTTCTTTATCTATTTTTTTTAGAACTAGTAAATTTGACAATTTTGTTTATCTGAGATGATATTGTTAAAAGTTCATTCTATTGTCACATTGATATTCAACGAGCAACTATAAAGGTCGCTCTTCAAAAACCTTATGGTTGCTCTTCAAAATGACGTGACAAAAAACAATTCTTGTGTTCTAATTTATATCAAATTCTATATTCAAATAAATTATTATTCTTTGACTATTAAATAAGTTTTGTAAACTTAAATTCAAATAAATTTGTAATTTAAAATTAAAAAATTCGAATTTTCTTACAAATTGTTGGGGTTCATTGGATAACAGCGACAACGGAGGCTCCTATGGTAAATATGGAAGCTCTTCACTACCTACTATTTTTTCCTTACTCTAAAGAATAATGGGTCAAATTTTTGAAGTCGTCGAAGGATGGGGGGAAATATTACAGACTTGTACTTGTACTGCAATGTCCTCCACTCCGAAGTGCAGTGCTAGCTCAAGGCCTTGCAGCAGTGCTTTATACTCCGCCTCATTGTTAGTCACCTGGAAGCCGAGCCTCAACACCTTCTCAATCTTAAGACCCGTTGGGGTCTGCAAGACTATCCCGATACCTGACCCCGAGGCATTCGTGGATCCATCGGTGTGAAGCGTCCAGGCTGCTGAAGGGGGGCGGAGCTGGGACATCTGACACGGGGCATGCTACTCGCTGAAGGACTCGATTTCCACCAGAAAGTCCACCATGACCTGTCCTTTCTTCGCCGCTCTAGGCTGATACTCAATATCGTATAT
Source organism: Parasponia andersonii (assembly GCA_002914805.1). Taxonomy (NCBI): domain Eukaryota; kingdom Viridiplantae; phylum Streptophyta; class Magnoliopsida; order Rosales; family Cannabaceae; genus Trema; species Trema andersonii. The sequence goes on from JXTB01000081.1 coordinate 1,053,124, forward strand.
TCCTAACTCGATGGCCCATTTGGTCAGTCATCCCGACAAGTCTGACTTGGCCAAAATTTGACGGATAGGGAAATCAGTATACACAGTGACCGAGTGTACCTCAAAGTACTGTCGGAGATTCCTTTTAGCGTTAACCAGAGCAAGGACCAGCTTTTTGCCACACTGTATTGTGTCTCGGCATCCAGGAGCATGTGGCTTATGTAAAACACTGGTTTCTGCTTGCCGTCTTCCTCGATGAATAGTACGGTGCTGATCGCTACTTCAAATACCGCTAAATAGGTGTACAGGCGCTCCCCTTCTGCTAGGGAAGCCAGGATAGGTGGGTGACTCAAATACATCTTGAGATCTATCAGTGCCCTGTACTGTTCCTCTCCCCAGACGACAGTGGAGCTTTTCTTCAAGTATTGGAAGAAAGGCTTGCACCGGTCGGATATCTTAGAGATGAATCGGCTGAGGGCAGCTATCTTTTCGGCCAGGCGTTGGACCTCCCGAATGGTCGAGGGTCTCTGCACATTTACGATCGAGGTCAGCTGGGTCAGGTTTGCCTCAGTATTCCTCCTGCTCACGATATGTCCCAGGAATTGACCGGAGGACACCCTAAACGCACATTTCTTGGGATTCAGATGCATCCGATATTGCCTCAGAATCTGAAAACATTCGTCTAGGTGTCTCAGATGGTCTGAATATTTTCTGCTCTTCACGACCATATCATCAATATAGACCTCCATCGTCTTCCTTAATAGCCCAGTGAACATTTTATTCATAAACCTTTGGTAGGTTGCCCCCGCGTTCTTCAAGCCAAACAGCATACGTCTGTAGCAGTACAGACCCCGCTCCGTGATAAAAGCCGTATGGATCTGGTCTTTCGCATACAAGGAAATCTGGTTGTACCCAGAATAGGCATCCAAAAAGCTCATTCTGTTGAATCCCGCCGTCGCATCTACCATTTGGTCGATTCTCGGTAGGGGGAAGCTATCCTTCGGACAAGCCTTGTTCAGGTTGGTGAAGTCTATGCAAATACGGTCGTCACCATTTTTCTTCTTCACCACTACCGGGTTGGAGACCTAATGCGGGTACATGTATTCCCTGATCAGACCGTTCTCCAGTAGCTTCTCTACCTCCTTGTTGATCGCTCTGTTTTTCTCTGGTGCGAACCTTCGAGGCTTCTGCCTGACTGACGGGAAATTGTCATCTATGTTCAGCCAGTGGCAGGTGTGTGTGGGGTCTATCCTGGGCATGTCGTCATGGGACCATGCGAAGACGTCCTCATTCCGCTTCAGGAATTCTAACGTTTCGTTCTTTTGCTCCTCGGGTAGTAAGACCCTGAGTAGAACCACCTTCGTCGGCTCTGCCTTTTTCAAAGGGACCGCTACCAGCTCCTCGATCGTGGATTCAGAACCGTCAGATTCCTCTTCGATTCGCTTCATGTACACTGGCAGGCAGTCCTCTGATTGCTATCCTTTCCCGGTTGCGGTGCTTGCACCCACGTCGGCTCCTCTCAGTGTAGCTGAAAAGCATTTCTTTGCAGAGGCCTGGTCTCCCCTGATGTCTATCGTGTAGGTACCGTCCTTTGATAGACATCTTAGGACCCGGTGGAGGGTGGAAGCGACCCCATGCATGGCGTGGATCCATCCCCTACCCATGATAACATTGAAGGAGGACTGGCAGTCAATGACGACGAAATCCACGTCCAAGCATCTCTCAACAGCGCAGACATTCAGGGTCACGATGCCCAAAGGGCAGACCCTCGTGTTGTCAAAAGCGAACAGCGGCTGATAGGTCGACCTGAGCATGCTTTGATCTAGACCCATATTCTCGAAAGTGCTGAGGAACAGGATATCGACGCTACTGCCACCGTCGACCAGGACCCTCCCGACCAATGCGGAGCCGATCTGTAACTTAATCACCAGGGGATCGTCGTGAGGCTGGCGTACTGTAGTTAGATCTTGCTGGGTGAAAACGATGGGGGTGGCAGAGGTGCGGCTTTCTCCTGACGTCAAATGGTTGATGGAATGCCCCATCCCCCTCAGGCGCTTCTCCATTCCCTCAGTTATTTTGAGGCATTTCTCATTCTCCTCTCGATCCTGGGTCGGCTCTGGCCTGCCCACTATGGTCGGCACTATCCTCAGTGTCTGCTCTCTTGACCCAGAGGCTTGGATCTGCTTCCCTTTTTCAGACCTGGTGATGTCTTCCAGTGGCTGGGCTCCGCCAGTTTTCACATACTGTTTCAGCCTGCCAGTGTGGATCGCCATCATGACCTGTGCGTAAAGGTTGTGGCAGTGGATGGTGTTGTGCCTGAAGTCTTTGTGAAACTGGCAATACCTGCTCCTGTTCTTCATATGCTCAGGGACGCCAGATTTGGGCGGGTCTTTGAAAATGCTCCTGTCCTTGTTTTGGAGGTAGATCACGTCGATCGGTGTGTTGAGCTCATACCTCAGCAGGGGGTCGCGAGATGTCTTCCTCCTCTTGCCATCTTCCTGACTGTTACGGTTAGGGGCTTCCTACTTCGGGGCCAGCCTTTGGCCCGGCGAGGGCCTCTTCACCCCTTGTGGAGCCAGGATTTGTACCGGCGTCGTTGTTATCACGGCGAAGGTTTTGGGCATCTTCTGGTGGCTTTCCAACAACCTGAATACTCCCTCCGACTTCGCTTGGACGTCTGCCATATCGTACGGAAGATTCAAGAGGAGGTGGTCTGATAACATTGATCCTAGCTGCAGGCTCCTGACGAATGAGCCTGCGGCTTAGACCGAGTCGGCATTATGGACCAGGGACATTACCTCGAGGAAGCGCGAGAGGTACTGTCGCGAAAACTCATCTACGGCCTGCTCTAATCAGTCCAGGTCTCGCATGGTTTTCTGCTGTCTTTGCACACCCGCGTACTGCTTCAAG
>JXTB01000081.1:1057375-1098483 GCA_002914805.1 Parasponia andersonii
CCCCCCCCAAACTGTCGAGGTAACCTTGGGGCATCCGACCCCCCAGCTGTCGAGGTAAGGGTCGGACTGGGCCAAAACTGTCCAGGATCTGTGATGGGCTCAGCACTAACTTCGGATAGCCCAACGGCCGATTGGTGGATCACGTGCGACCCGCGTGGCCTTTAACTAATCACTCTCGACACCTGTCGGATAGTAGACCCCTTTTGTGACCTGTTCAACCGCTCTGCCATCCACGTGGCGTATGGCTTAGGAACAGATCCCACACATATATATATATAAAGTTACAGTAAGCAAATTTGTTTAAATTGCATATTCTCAATCCGATTAAGGATTATTCCTTAAAGCCCATAAATTTAAGGCCCAATAATATTTTCTGAAGAAACGCCCAAAAAGGTACAAGAACCCAAAAGTCCCTTTGAACAAAGGCCCAACAAGAGTTCCAAGAGACCCAAGGCTCAGAAACATTCTCAAAAGACCAATCCCAACAGTGCTTTTAAAATTTGGACTCGCACTTTTTACACAAATGTAGGCCCATTAGTGTTTCAAATAAAGAGACCCAGCCCAAATCCAAAAGTCCTGTTCCCCAGATCATGAATGATCATCCAAAGTCCAAACAAAAAATAGGGCTGTATAGGAATTTGTCTAAATTTTGGCCTAAAAATTAGAATATGACCAAAGCCCAACTTTTATAGCTGAATGTTCAACAAAAGACCCGTTAGAATTTTAATGAACTAAAATACCCTGACCCTTGAAACAAATCACTTCCTCCGTACAATCTTCACCCTCACAGGGTTCCTCTTCCTCGAGTTCTCTCAGTCATTTTAAGTCCTCGCCATAATCTCCGCCACACTCATCCACGCCGCTATCACTCTCGACCTCGGCAGCACGTGCTTCCCTTTCATCGTAATGTGCCACCTCACTGCTCGACTGCAACACTGCTTTGCCATGTCGGCGTGCGTCATTGCATCTCATAAAGGACCAATGTTACGGAATCGGTACATAGATTTGGGACTTGTCATGCCAACGCCGTGGGTTACCTCTTCCACGACCTCTTGTCAGACTTTCTCGTCTATCTTCATTTTCATAATTATTGTTGAAGTATCTTCTTCCTCCTCTTCCACGTCCACGACCTCTTCCTTAGCCACTGCCTCTTCCACATCCTCTTCCATTGTCGGAATCTTCTTCTTTCTCTTGGAGTTGAGTCTTAAGAAGCTACTCATTGAAATTTTGCATCTTCTTTTTCTTTTCTTCGTGGGCTTGCAAGGAACCCAAGAGTTGTTCTATTGTCATGGCTTCTAAGTCTTTGCTTTCATCAATGACAGTAACAATATTCTCGAATTTTGGATCTAACGATCGAAGAATCTTTTCCATGATTGTAACATTTTCTAGTTTCTCACCATTTCTTTTCATTTGATTAGAATGTGGAGTCAAGCTATCAAAGCATGATGAAGGAGAAAGAGTGGATCCAACACTCTACAAGAGCTTAGTTGGAAGTTTGCGCTACTTGACTTGCACAAGACCTAACATTCTCTATGCTGTGGGCTTAGTTAGTCGTTACATGGAATCTCCAACAATCACTCGCTTGAAAGTAGCCAAAAGAATCCTTCGATATATTAAAGGTACAACTAACTTTGGCTTACGATATTCATCATCGAATAACTATAATCTTGTGAGTTATAGTGACAGTGATTGGAGTGGAGACTTAGATGATCGAAAGAGTACTAGTGGTTTTATATTCTTCATGGGAGACACTGCTTTCACATGGATGTCTAAGAAGCAACCAATCGTCACACTTTCAAGTTGTGAAGCAGAGTATGTTGCAGCTACATCATATGTCTATCATGCGATTTGGCTAAGAAATTTGTTGAAAAAATTATGCATTCCGCAGAATGAACCCACTGAGATCTATATTGACAATAAATCAGAAATTGCTTTAGCAAAGAATCCCGTCTTCCATGATAAAAGCAAGTATATCGACACTCGCTACCATTATATAAGGAAATGTGTTGCAAGAAAGGATGTACAACTGAAGTATGTAAAGACTCAAGACCAAGTGGCAGATATTTTCACCAAACCACTCAAGCAAGAAGATTTTCTTAAGTTAAGAGATTTACTAGGTGTCACAAATCAAGTTTAAGGGGGAGTGTTAGAAATAAACTGATTTTGTGACCCATTGGACCATAATTTAGTTGTTTGAGCTTATATTGTGAGTTGGGCTTATTTTGGTGGTGTGTGTCTAATAGCCCATAGTTTAATATCCAAGTTTCTAGAGTATTTTTGTATTTGCTAGATTACTCTTGTATTTTGTATAATTAATTAGGTAGTGGAGGTTACATGGAGTATCTAGAATCATCCTTGGAGTAGTATAAATAGAGTGCTCCTCCCCCCATTTTGTATCAAGCAAAATAGAAACAATTCAAGTAATATTACAAGCTCTTCTCTTCCACCAAAATTCTCTCTAGTTTCTTCTTTAGCCTTTCTAGCCTTAAAAACCTCCTATTTCCAACAAGCCTATGGTTATGTGTTGTTTGGGTTTAACTTCAATATTACAGGTTGATCAGAAGGTTGATAAAGTAGGAGATAAGGAGTTGTGATTAATTAGTATTATACTATTAATAGCATGGGTTTTGTGGTGGTTTTAGGAATGTTCCGTTTATGTGTTAATTTTTCTACGAGATAAATTGTACACAAATACATGTATACATATAATTAATTAAGTAGAGTATTTTTATTTAATTGACAGATCACTCTTGCTAAGCAAGTAAGGAAAATGAACTCCTAGCTTAATTTTCTTTGACAAAAGGGAAAACTAAAATTAAAGTACTTACAACCACTCTTTGGCAATTATTTGTTCTCTCTTTATTTACAAATATTTATATATATATATATATATATATGGTCTGCAAAATCAATAGTCAATTTTAGGCTAATTGCTTTTTGTAAATTGCACAACCAAAGCTTATCATATACCATAATAGATATTTTATATACTACGACCAAAATTTTATATACCACAACGGAAATCTTATATACCATAATCAAAATTTTATATATTTAATGAACCTAAAACTAATATACCAAAACAGATATCTTATATACCATACCAAAATTTTATATTCCAAAAAAATATTTCATGAACCAAAAACAAAACCTACAAAAACAAATATATCATATACCACAACATATATCTTATATACCATGACATATATCTTATATACAACAACCAAAATTTTATATACCAAATAAAAATTCTTATGAACCAAAAATAAAACCTACAAAAACAAGCATTCTATGTACCACAATAGATATAAAATATACCACGACCAAAATTTTGTATACTGAAAAAAATTTCATGAACTAAAAACATTGTCTACAAAAATAAGCATACCATATACCACAATAGATCTTCTATATACCGAGACCAAAAGTTTATAAACCATGACCATAACTCTATATACTAAACCAAAAATAAAACCTACAAAAATAAGCATACTATATATCATAATAGATATCTTATATACCACGATCAAAATTTTATATACCACAAAAAATTTCATAAACAAAAAAAACACCTCATCAAACAAGTACACTATATACCACAACAAATAATATATATACTACGATCATAATTTTATATACCACAACAGAAATCTTATGTACTATAGCCAGAATTTTATATACTAATCAGCAAATATTTCATGAATAAAAAATAATGCCTACAAAAGCAAGCATGTTGTGTACCACACCAGATATCTTATATACCATGATGAAAATTTTATCATTATACACGCAACAACTAGTAATTGTCCTAGTTGAAATTAATTTATTATTTTCATTTTTTACTATAGTAACTCTAGATTTTTTAGGTACAACTTAGGTAGGACTTACCCATTTACTGTCGGAAATAGGATAAATGATTCCATTATCTAGGAACTTAATGACTTCATTTTGTCACTACTTTCATATTAGGATTAAGTCGTCTTTGCATTTCTCTTGTGGGTTTGCTATTTCCCTCTAAATAAGTCTTGTGTGTGTAAATCAAAGGACTTATTCCCTTTATGTCAGCTATGGTCCATCCTAAAGCAGATTTATGCATTTTTAAAGTTTGTAACAACTTACCTTCTTGTTGTTCATCAAGTTTGCAAGAGATTATTACCGAAAAAATCTCATCATCCCCTAAAAAGGAGTATTTGAGATTGGATGGCAATGACTCAAGCTTGGGTTATTATATGCTTGAAGGCATTATTTTATTGCAACGTGGTGGTTATTCTTCGAATCTTGGCCTCCATCCTTTGTTTTTCATTCCTTGAGAATAGTTAAGTATAGAACATATATTAGAGATATCATAATCCAAATGCATTCTTGATTAAATGAATTAACTAAAGAAACTTCCAACAGATCTAAATTACTCCATGTTTGAACATAATCACTTAAGATAGTTTCAATCACGTTAGTTTCCTCATTTTCATCTTCTTCATGCGGTTGCTTACACAAATTGAAAACATTAAATTCAAGTGTCATGTTCCCAAATAAAAACTTCAGCACTCCATTCCTACAACTAATCAAAGTATTAGAAGTTGCTAGAAATAGTTTTCCTAAAATGATAGGAATTGGATTACTTACTTCAAAAGGTTGTGTATCCAAGACAATAAAATCCACAGGATATATGAATTTATCAACTTGAACTAACACATCTCCCACTATTCCTCTTAGGACTTTAACTAATCTATTGACAAGAAAAAGAGTGACAGAAGTTGATTTTAACTCACCTAGATTGAGTCTTTGATAAACTGAATATGGAAGTAAATTCACACTAGCTCTAAGATCAAGTAAGGCTTGTTCAATTTTCTGTTCACCAATAACACATAAAATTGTAGGACAACCAGAGTCTTTATATTTTAAACCATTATTATTTTGAAGTATTGAACTTACTTGTTCAACTAGAAATACTTTCTTTTTTACAATACACAAGTCCTTCAAGAATTTAGCATAAGATGGTACATATTTAATATTATCCAATAAAGGGATATTCATCTTTACCTGTTTGAAGATTTCAAATATTTTAGGATTATAATTCATTTTCCTTGAATTATTCAAAGTATGAGGAAATGGAGAACGAGAGAGGATTCAATCTTTTCTTCAAATGGTATAGGTTTAACCCCTTCCTTACCCTTAGAGTTTAATTCTTCATCTTTCTCACAAGGTTTAAGAATAGGTTTTTCAACAATCTTACAACTAAGAAGAGTCACGATTGATTTGTTTGATCCATGTGTTGGCCTCCAGAGGATCCTGCATATGAATTGAATTCTCCATTAGGATTTTGTTGTGGTTGAGAAGGAAACTTACCTTCTCTTGAATTTAGAGTGCATATGTAAATTTTGCAATAGTATCTTTCAAATTCACCATAGTTTAGGTTTTTGAGCATTGATAGACTTTCTTTTCAATGAATAAATGTAATATTTCTTCAAATTTATCCTAGAAGGAGGTATGTAAGGTGCATAACTTTGAGGATTTTGAAAATTTTGTTGTGCATGAAATGGTGATTGTGAAGATTGTGCATGATTATCATTTCTCTAATAAAAATTTAGGTGATTCCTCCAACCAAGATTATAAGATTGAGAAAATAGATTAGGATTTCGTCTTTTGAATATGTTCAAAACATTAGCTTGCTCATGAAGACATTCCTTAAAAGAGGTAAAGTTGGACAATCATTAGTTGAGTGATCATTAGTTTCACAAATATGACACAATTTCTTGCACAGATTTTACTTGACTACTCCTTTTCATCTCAAGTGCCTCAAATTTTCTAGCTAAGGATGCAAGTTTGGCATAGAACTCGTAATCTTCACTAAGGTTATACATGCCTCCACTAGATGTAGAGGGTTGAGTTTTGGTAGGTGCCTCACAAGTTCCCACAGTGTCCCAATTTTGTGCATTTTCAGCCAGTAAGTCTAAGTATTCAATTGCCTCATTGGGGGTTTTATCTTCAAAAGTACCATTACACATGATTTCGGTCATTTGCCTGTCTCTAAGTGTTAATTCCTCATATAAATGTGACACATACCTCCACGTTTCAAATCCATGGTGAGAACAAGTATTAAGTAATTCCTTATACATATCCCAACACTAGTAAAATATTTCTCCTTATTTTTGAGTGACCTTGTTTTTGAGTGAAAGTGGTGATTTGTCTTTGAAAAGAATTTGTTCAGTGAGGAAGGAAATTTTTTTTCAAAAACTGTTGTTGCATTTCATCCCAATAGACAATGGAACTCGACATAAGATTTTTTAGCCATATTTTAGCTTTATCTTTTAATGAAAAAGGAAAAAGCTTAAGTCTAATCGTGTTCATGCTACAATTTTGGTCATTATAAGTGTTACACACCTCTTCAAATTCCCTTAAATGCAAATATGGATTTTCTAACTCTAAGCCACGAAAATTTAGTAAAATTTGAATGATACCAGGCATGAAATTGAAATGAGATGCATCAGAAGGAAAAACTAAATATAAGGGTGCACTTATTCTTATGGGATTCATGTGGTCTCTTAGTGTCCTAGGTCTATCTTGGTCATTATGTACAGAATAATTATATCCTTTGTCAACTTGATTTTTGGCCATGTTTTCAAGCGAAATTGAAGGCTTCCTAATAAGTCTACTACTTAATGAGTGTGACCAAACTTTCATGCAAATGTAGAACAAGAAAGGAATTTTTTTTTCTTTTTTTTTTTATCCACAAGAAAGAAAATACGGAAGGAAAGAGATGAGATGAAAATTAAAAGGAAAAGAACGAAATTATGGTATAAAGAATAAACTTTACCTCCCCGGCAACGACCCCAAAAACTTGACTGGTTCAAATTAATGATGTCTTCTCCCAAGTGTAGGAGTGTCAAAGTAATAAATTACTCGATAAGACCGAGGTCGATTCATAGGAAGAATAGTGAATAATACAAGATCATAACACATATATTATAAGAATAAAAATAATACGAGAGAGTATGTCGCAGGATAATTATAATAATATGAAACAACATGAGAGAAATATAATGATATGAAATTACAAAATTAAACAATTACTAAGATTAGGGGATCTACCCTTGGGTACATCAAATAAGTATAATCTAAGATTTTTTATCACTCAATTGAAATCCACACAAAATGGAGGTTCTAATTGGAGGATTTATCATCAAAGGTCTATTATTAGTTATTTATGTGATTAGATTAGTTTTCTTAATTACCTTCTTTGATAACACCAACACTTGCAAATATGGTCAAGCATTCATAGTGCCACCTCATGTCCATAATAAATCAAAATCCCTTCCCAGTACAACAGGTATAAAAAGAATTAAGTATTTGTTATACTAAAGATTGACTATTATGAATCAAGACCCATTACGTAATAAGGAGGATATTAAGATTGATTAACAAAATTAAGTAACACATGTATAACAGTGATTAAAATATATAAACAATAAAGTCCACCTAGATTTTATATTATACCTATCTTTCCCCTAAGAGATTCACCATTTCATCTTAGCAACATGCAAGATTAAGTAAACATGATGAAGAAGAACAATTAGTATAAATAGAATATGAACATAACTTTAAACACAAAACTCGTACTATTTTTGATGACAAAGTAAGATTACAATAACATGAATAACAAGAGAAGAAAAAAAGAGAGTAATCTTGATCTCCAACTAAGATACCTCCTAAGCCTAGCTTAAGCATCTATTTATAGGAAAACCTAAAGATACAATGTCAGAATTTATTGGCTAAGGATAAGTGCAAGTTGATAACTTGTTTAAGTAGATTCAGTCCCTCCCTAAGATATATCTGTAACTCTATGAAATTAGATGAAACACATCTTGATCAAAGAATCGAAAATGAAGTCTTATCTCTTAGGAGTCATATGCCACAAAAATTACATCCATTGGAGTTATATTTCTTAATTTATAGCAATAATAGTGAAGATAGGTTCTACTGAGTCAAAATTAGTTATTGATCTTATCATCTAGAACAATATGATATCTTCACCCAAATTTCAGCTTTTTTTGAATTTTCTCAAAGAACAAATCATCTAGATCATTTTGTTTTTCTGTAGCATCAAGAATTAGTCTATATAAGATTGTATTGAGGCCAAGATGGGCAAAATATTGAAGGGTATCAAGCTGAATAAGAATGCAATCCAATTTGCAATATTGTCCATTTGATACCCATTTCGAAATAATATAGGCAGATCTTGTGAATTAAATTTAGTGAGAAATTGAGTCCAGAATCTATGGGTTCAAGAATTAGATCAATCTCCTATATAGTATAGATTATGTGCATATTTTACAAAACCTAGACAGAAACAAACATTTAGCACAAATTAGGGGCAATTCTTACTTTTTTTCCTATGTCTATGGATGTGTCTTAAATTAGAGAATTTAATAAAACTCTAAGTGTATAATAATAATATAATCTCATAATAAATATACACAATTAGATATTCATCAAACCCGTGATTAATGAAGAATAAGTATAAAATAATTGAGGTTAAGATTAGATCATAGAGTATATAAATAAAGGGCCACCAAAATACATGCCACGTGTCGAAGTCCTAGTAGACAGTCAAAATGAGAAACAACACTTCCCATAATACCCTTGCCATGTGGGTAATTGTAGAAATGACTAACTTAATATATAGAGGTGTAAAAGTTAGCACAATATTATCTACGTGTCAAAATCTTAATAAGTTGTAGATATAGAAAACGACACATCCCATAGCACCTTTGCCATGTTAGCAGTTGTAGGGATAACGTACTTAAAATATAATAATAATAATAATAATAATAATAGAATAATAATACTAATGATATTGTAATAATAAATATGTAAGTGCTATCACAACACTTCCTAAGTGTCGTAGTCCTGATAAGCTGTTATAATGAGTAACAACAGTTCCTAGAGTGTCTTTGCTACAAAAGACAGTTGTTAGGACAATTGCTTAGGTGAGATGATTATAATAATATAATAATATAGAGTGATAAAATGGTCTAGTAGACTGAGGTAAATAAACTGACCAAAATATCAACTAGAAGTCAACTACTAAAAATGAGAGATTAAAAATAATAGAGGTAATAATAATAATAATAAATGAAGCAAGGATTGAGATAGTGAAAGAATATAAAATTCTGAACTTGTGCTACATGTCAAACATAGAATTCGAGGAGAGCAATTCGGTGCCCATAGATCACTAGAGTGCAAAGATTAGAAACTGCATGTAAGACAACTTATAAAGTAAATTAGTAATATACAAGTAGAGAAAATAATAAAACAATAGAAAAAGTGGTATAGAAAAAGAATATTAAGCCTATGACATGTAAATGGGCCTAAGAATAGGTACATGCAATGTCACGACCTAAAATCCCAAGCTGTGACTTTTTAGTAATTTTGAGTATAAATTAATATAAATAAAGAATTTTACAAAATTCGGAGAAAACCCAGTACTTGGATATTTCATTTTAGTCCTTGACTCATTAGAAATTCTATATAAAAGGGGACGCATCTTTAGTTTAATTTATTAAGAGAGATATGCCAATTAAAATTTGATGAAACATAGTTAATTTGTACAAAAACTTGATTTGATAAAAACTATAGCATTGATTAAAATGAAGTTCGTAAATCTTGAGTCGGAGAGTCCAAAATTTGATTTACAGAATTAATCAAAATTTCCAAGTACTTAAAACTTTAAAAATATGCTCCCTGGGAACTATATATATACCAAATCCACAAATAGTAGTAAATACATCCTCATACATTCACTTGATAGACTCAAAGAACTTGGCTAAACAGTTAGACATGGAGAAAGAGTGAGACAAAGCAAAGTACTAACCCAAGGAGGAATAAGACCATGAGTCTAAGCCAAACGACTTGCCTAGCCATCGATACAACTGACTCGAATGAGTGATCACCTGAAAGGAAGGGGGGAAAAGAGAAGGGGTGAGCTCGAAAGCTCAGTAGGAAAGTTGTTACCTCAATTAAAACCTTTTTAGTGATGGAAGGCCCCTGCATAGTTAGTTTAATCTAAAATAACTTTGTAAAACCATATGTGCATATATTCATAAAATATCCAAAACTGAGAGTCCACATGCACATACATATATATAGAGTACGGAAAACATAATATGCCAAAACTAATCAGTCCACAAACACATGACACAAATCCATCCATACCCATGAGTTCATCACCTCTCATCAATGGAAACCAGGGTATTGGCACTATGTGTGCCATATAGCCTGCCTGACACCTAGCCCATAACTGGAGGGGACACTAGTGTATCGCCTACCAAACCTGGAGGGACAACCGCATTGCTTACGCCTGCCAAATAGGGAGGTAATCAGAAGAAATACTCCGCACAGGTTCACGGACTCTCACTATCAATGGGGCCATAGCACCATACTATAAAAACCCTATGATACTTACCTGGGACTCATGTATAATCCTATGACACGTCTACTTTGAACTGATGTGTAAAAGTAGCCATAGAGTAAATTAAGTTCAAATGATGCTCTGGTTTTTAATAAAATAATTCATTAAATTTTGTAGGAAAATGGGTAGCATAACAGTCCTATTTTAACATACCAAAAAATAACCTGCACTCAGAAAATTCCTAGAGCAATCCAATATATAAATCATACCATTCAATTCCATTGCAGTTATTTAAAAGTTCTAAAATCACATTTGTTCTCATACGTTGCAGAAAATAAGTTTTATTCAAAATAACATAAAAGAGAGGTAACTGAATCCCTACCTCACTAGAATAGCGATACTACGCTTTTGGATACTCAAGGTGCCGTTGGATAATCACTTAGAGGGTCGGGAACTAATCCCACGCCCTCGATCGTCCTCTTGTGAAAAACCAACTTCTCACCGGAGCTTCAATTCCACAAATGGATCTCTTCATTGAATTCTTAGCACCCAAAAATAGTTGGGTTAGACATATGACTTGTCCAATTCGAGTCCGCGCGCACACAGGACTGGTGGCATGCAAAACGAGACAAATTCTCGACCGTCCGATCTCGATTTTCGTATGATTACCAAATGACACAATATATATATATATATCAAACTTCTCTATTTTCCTAGTACAATCCAAAAATGACAATGAAAACGAAATCTAACAGTCAGATCAAAAACTAAAATTCGAAACTCAAAAGCACCCAACAATGGCAACTTTTAAACTAGACAAAACAGGATTGTGAAATATATACCTTGGTGATTCTTGCGACGATACGAATCTAATGAGCCCAGTTTGGGGTCGAATAGTGGCCGGAATAGTCGCCGGTGACGAAAACTCTGAAATGGCCAAAAACAGTATTTTTCTAGCGGGGGAGCACGGTGGCTTCATGGAACCGGTGGCGGGGGTCGCTGGTGGCATAGCGAGGCAGCGCCGGCTAGTTGGCTGGCCGGACTACGTCTGGGGCAGCGACTACGGCTGGTCCTGGTCTTCAGCCGTGAATGAGGAAGAGAAAGGGCAGAGGGGGAGAAGGGAATCGGGTGAGTGAGAGAGAGAGGGTGAGTGGGGTATATATATATATATATAAAAAGATTTTTTTTAAATATGGTCAAATGACCATTCTACTTCTAAAAAAATTGGGTTTACATTCTCCCCTCCTTATAGAAATTTCGTCCTGAAATTCAAGTACAAACTGAGAGTACGAACACAAATGCAAGTTAATGAAAGCGTAAAAAGACAGTCCTCACTTGGCATCAAAGCCCCGCCAACATATCGTACCACACTATGGTATGGTATAAGGACACATATGGAAAGATCAAAATTATAAGATAGCTCAACAATAAGTACAAGAATCTCAACACTCATAGTTGGCAACGACAACCTCAAGTATGTGAGTGATCAAAAGATAATGATGATAACCATGACTAGAAACCAAGAATGTAGGACTCTGAACACTGATTGTAAGGCACCAAACTAGAATAACAGTCCAAACATCAGATATAAGAATACCGTCCCCCTGATCATACCAGATCAAAAATCCTCCTGGGACATACCCATTTGTCTGCAACTAGTTTCTGGTCCTAGACAATCTCCAAGTCAATGACTCTAATAAAAGTCTCATTTCAAGCACAGAACACAATAGAATAGAGTTTAAAACGAAGAATAAGGATCCTTGTGTTACACCACACAAGATAAACGAGTTTAGAGATTGGAGGTGACAAAGAGAGATCAATGGTTCACAACCATTTTCTGTTCTCCAATTAGAGCGAGGAATAACACAAAACACAAACTATTTCTAGTCAAATACAAGACTAGAACACCCAAACACGAAATCACCACGCAAAACATTAGTACAAACTTCAATCTCAAATGCAACCATTCAAACATGGGAAGTTTCAAAAGCATTTCAAACCTTTTATCTAGTGAAAAGCCTCATTAAAGA
This sequence comes from Parasponia andersonii, assembly GCA_002914805.1. NCBI lineage: Eukaryota > Viridiplantae > Streptophyta > Magnoliopsida > Rosales > Cannabaceae > Trema > Trema andersonii. Next base: position 1,069,814 of record JXTB01000081.1, read on the forward strand.
AAACCAGAATGAATGCTGACTCAAAGACTCTACAAGTCCTTGATATAAAGAGAACTCCATGGACACAATCTAATGTCCTAAAAATATACATATATAACAATTGAAATCGACACTTAACGCCCCAGAAATAAGGTTCTAACAGAATAGGCTGCTTGGTATCACTCTCGAGTGACGCCTGTCTCCCATGAAACCTCATTTCAATTTTTTTTTAAACAATTTTGAAAATATTTTTGAAAACATTGAATATAAAAAGTGTTGGGTCCTAGGAACACTACAGTAGTTCACAATATAGTTTCTCCCTAGCCAGATGTAAACCACACCTGAACTTTGAGTACCCTTTACAATATAAACGTAGAGTCCAACGACTCTTAAGATAAAAATTCATAAGTGATCTTAGTCCAATCACCAATATCCATATAACAATAACCATGCTATATCTAATTTAAATCCAATAAGGGAATTAGATCCAATTCAACATCAACATTTAGTAAAAGTTTTACTCCATGCATATATGATGACAATCTCTAGTAAACACAAGCATCAACCTAAGGTTGAGTGATACACAGTAACCATTTAGTAAAACAAATATGGAATGCATGAAAAAGATACTAGTTTGTCCCACATAACCAACAAAAAGACATTTATCATGTAAACCGTACATACTTGATAAAATAATAAATAAGGCCATATTTAAATCACCATGATCGATTTTCTTTATAAAATTAGTAAGAAATTTGGGCCTCAATCCATATCACAACTAAATACAATGCAATATTTTTATAGAATTCCAAAATATTCTCTAAACTAATTAAACAAATTTCTTAAAAAAATTTGAAAGTTCACACTTCTCTCCTTTTTTTTTTTCTTTTAACATACAGAATAAAAAATTGGGTAGTTTAGAAAATATTAAAGTGTGAAACATTACCAAAGAATTTTCTCAAAGTGGGTAAAACAAACACCGATTTTTACTTAACCCTTTAAATAAGCATTAAAGGTTTATGAAGGTTTATACTAGGCATAATAAACTAATTAACATATATATGAACTCCATACACTGGAAAACTAGAATCAAATCTTTAGGAAGAATATCACATATTCAAATGCACCACTCAAAACTTGTTAAACATAAAGTCAAGTCATATAACTCAATGCCTTTCATTAATTTTTGCAAATCAAAATTTCATCCTCCTCCCAAGTTTTCTCAACACTGGGGAGACTAGCCAAAACCAATCATACAATGCCCAAAACCTAACTAAAACCAATCCTGCATAACTCCAATGTAATTTTGTTCACACCGTGAGAAATTAAGTTAACATGAGTCATTATACTAAACAATCCAAAAATACTAGGGGACCATGCATTAACCAATAAGGTAAACCACATCAAAGCAAGCTTAGAAGAAATATGCAATTGGAACCATCGAACACCTAAGGCACAAGTGACAAGCTGCATATAATTTAAATCAAAATTCTCAATTCAAACGTTTTCATAATGCAAACAGTCATATAAATTTCCATTCCATAGGCAATATATTCTAGAGAAAATCAGAAGTACAAATCTTCAAACACACTCGTGAAGCTAATGATTTTTCTTCCAAAATCATCTTCAATCCACACCAAAGATTACCGAGTATTCAAACATGTGAATATCCTTATTCAAAACTTTTCTTAAGTAACTTACATTCGTTCGTTTATATCTCAAGTAAACCTATGAGTCAATTTACGAAAACATTCATTTAATCTCAAATCAAGTATTAAGTGGGGATTAAAAAATACTTAGTAATCTATTAAGTCCAAAATTAGAGAAGGTACTTGAAAAGTTGATTTACGTATATACATTCATGGAAATAAACTACTTTGGTCTAGAGGTCTTTCAAATCAACAACACCTAATGTAAAATAAAATCTCACTATTATACGAATAAGTTGGTAGTTTCACAAAGCTTAGTCTCAAAGTAGCATATTAGTTTAAAAATAATAGCTCTTTTGAAAAAGTGTATTAATTTTACCCAACTAATACCCGAGTTTAAAATGCTCGTAGTCCCTTTTAAAAACAAACATGTCACTTTGGTCAAATACAAAGGTCTACGTCATATAAAATGTTAGTTGTCAACTTGAAATTTTCAAAAGTTCCAAAATCAAATTACTCAGTTTTTAAAATCCCACCAAACTCTCAACAAGTCAATAAGTTTCATTCAAAGAACTACAATAATGAAACTTGGTGAAACTAAAGAAATGCAGACACTAAAACATAGGACCAAGTCATAAGATATTCAAACTAAATGATCACGAAGATATCAATTCCAAGAAAATTTGTCTCAATCACCTAAACACCAATGCATCATAAGCAGAAATCCCCAAGTAAAAACAACCACAAACAAATGTTGCAACTAAAAACGATAACCAGAACCTAAGGGACAACATATAGACAATCCATAAGAGAAGTAAAAACACAACAACCAAGACACAAGATACCGGATTGCTACCATAGAATCTACGAGGTTCACGTAGCCTACAACCTAAATGGATGGAAGAGTACAAGAACGAACGTCCATTCGAAACGAAGGACTACGCTAAGAGTGGAAATCAATAGTCTCATGTCAACTCGATACTTCAAAGACTGACAGTCCTGGGAAGTCACCATCCAAAAGAGACCATAATTTCGCTTTGAAAAAGTTTAAGAGAGGACTTGGAAGGAAGTGGAGCAAAAGTAACTTATCTAGTCAATCCCTAAGTGATGTATGAGGTATTTATCAAAACCATTTCCAAAACATTTTTAAACACTAAAAACTTACACAAGATCGATCCCAGACGGATCTGAAGCCGTGCTCTGATACTAATTCTGTCACGACCTAAAATCCCAAGCCGTGACTTTTTAGTAATTTTGAGTGTGAATTAATATAAATAAAGAATTTTACAAAATTCAGAGAAAACCCAGTACTTAGATATTTTATTTTAGTCCTTGACTCATTAGAAATTCTATATAAAAGGGAACGGATCCTTAGTTTAATTTATTAAGGGAGATATGCCAATTAAAATTTGATGAAACATAGTTAATTTGTATGAAAACTTGATTTGATAAAAACGTTAGTGTTGATTAAAATGAAGTTCGTAAATCTTGAGTCAGAGAGTCCAAAAATTGATTTACAGAATTAATCAAAATTTTCAAGTACTTAAAACTTTAAAAATATGCTCCCTGGGAACTATAGGGTCCCATGTATATATATACTGAATCCTCAAATAATAGTAAATACATCCTCATGCATTCACTTGATAGACTCAAAGAACTTGGCTAAATAGTTAGACATGGAGAAAGAGTGAGATAAAGAAAAGTACCAACCCAAGGAGAAATAAGACCACGAGCCTAAGCCAAACGACTTGCCTAGCCATCGACACAACTGACTCGAATAAGTGATCACCTGAAAAGGGGGGAAAAAGAGAAGGGGTGAGCTCGAAAGCTCAGTAAGAAAGCTGTTACCTCAATTAAAACCTTTTTAGTGATGGAAGGTCCCTGCATGGTTAGTTTAATCTAAAATAACTTTGCAAAACCATATGTGCATATATTCATAAAATATCCAAAATTGAGAGTCCATAGGCACATACATATACATAGAGGTACAAAAAACATAATATCCCAAAACTAATCAGTCTACAAACACATGACATAAATCCACCCATATCCATGAGTTCACCACCTCTCATCAATGGAAACCAGGGTGTTGGCACTACGTGTGCTATACAGCCTGCCTGACATCTAGCCCATAACCGGAGGGGACACCCAACAATGGCAACTTTTAAACCGGACAAAACGGGATCGTGAAATATATACCTTGATGATCCTTGCAACGATACAAATCTAATGAACCTAGTTTGGGGTCAAACAGTGGCCGGAATAGTCGCCGGTGACGAAAACTCTGAAATGGCCAAAAACAACATTTTTCTAATGGGGGAGCACGGTGGCTTCGCGGGACCGGCAGCGAGGGTCATTGGTGGCATGGCAAGGCAGTGCCAGCCGGTTGGCAGGCCGAATGACGTCCGGGGCAGCAGCTACGGCTGGTCATGGTCTTCGGCCGTTAGTGAGGAAGAGAAAAGAGCAGAGGGTGAGAGGGGAATCGGGTGAGTGAAAGAGAGGGCGAGTGGGTTATATATATATATATATTTAAGGATTTTTTTTAAAGATAGTCAAATGACCGTTCTACCCCTAAAAAGATTGGGTTTTTACATGCAAAGAGATAAATATATAAACCTACATGAAAATATGTGTATCTATGTAAACAAATAAAGCTTGGTAATCAAGTTTAAGCGTACATGAACATATCTAGAGAAGCATACATGTGTATATATAAATATATATATATATATATATATATATATATGAACATGCAAAGGTGTGTATATGAATGAAGAAGTACTGAAGAAGATGAGATACATATATATTCATGAAAATGAGATGAAAGGGGGAACAAAAGTTGGCCACGGGTAAACACAAAGGCAAGCTAAGTACATGCAAGTGAAAAAAAACAATATGATATGCACATGTATTGGGCTAAGTAATCACAGCCTTGAGAGAAAGACATGAGATGACAATGATGATATTGAAGATAGTGGGCCAAAGATGGAAAGAAAACAAAGACATGAAGTTATTGTTGATGTAGCCAAAAGAGATGAGAGATAATGGTGGGTTGATGATGATGTTGTTTAGAATTAAAGGAAGGGAAGAAGCTTTTCCCTTTGGGTAAAGATAAATATGAGAGAGAGAGAGAGAGAGAGAGAGAGAGAGAGAGAGAACACCAAGAGAGAATTTGATTGAAAGCAAAATAAAGAGAATTTGCCTTAGGCTACATAGGGAATGAGGTTTCAAGCTCTTTCTTGCTAACTTAGCTTGGTGTTGAAGTACTTAGGCAATAAGTACTTATTATTAGAAAAGAATTAGGTGACAAACTCGTATTAGTTAGCTTAGCTTTGATGGGTCTTTGGAAGAATCTAGAAGTCCCTAGAATCATGAGCACGACTTCAATCTAAAGTTGGCAGCTCGTACATGAAAGGAAGGTTCTCCAAATTACATGCGGTCCAGCTTGTACGATATGCAGTTTCAAGCTTGGGTAGAGTCAGTCCAAACAACATGTAGTTTAGGCCATTCTATATGTTGTTTCCATCGGTCCAATGTCATTTGTATGTACTATTTGTAGTTTAACTGACCTTAGCTTAAGCTAGTAATCTTTATGCTTACTAAGCATTAATTTATATCTTAAGATTAATCTCAAAAATTGGAAAAACAATCCCTTGAGTTATAATGAATACAATTATTCGCTAGAGCTTAATAAGCTCGGCCATGATTCTTCTTGATTCTAATAACTGAAGAAGCTCGATAATATTTTCTTCAAATAAGTCTCTTTTGACCCAAGAGAATACCTGGAATGAATAGCAAGCAAGACCAAAAAGTGTAAGGCTCTAGTCAGGATCCAAATAGTCATGCTAGAATATTTCTATTGGACTACTTAACCCGGACAATGCCTCATTAAAACCTTAATAGAGCAAATCTCAGTAGAAAAAGTCTATAAAAAGGGGAAAGAGTACGCTGCACGTGAGCCTTACTAGGACGTCTATAGCTGAGTTATTCTTGTGCCTGTGTTGATGCATTATATAGAGTTACAAGCTTTAATATCCAACTTCATACAGGTCAAGAAGATTCTTCGAGGTACCTGAATAGGAGACATTAAGGTCATTGTAGCTTTTACAATTGTGTTGAAGCTTTGCTTGAAATTTTAAGTAAGTGACTTATAAAAGGAAATAAAACACTTTCTTGAGCCTTGTTATATAAAGAAGCTCGCTTTGATATAAATATAGGATGAAGCAAATATCTATGTGCATGAGAAAGGCTCAAGTTTGTATGCAAGAAAAATGAGCACAACAAGCAAGCTTGAGTATAGCAATCAATCACGCCAATATTCAAAATAACCAAGCATATAAGCTCTTACAAAAGTCTGTTATCACAAAAAAAATGTTAGCTTGAATTTAAGCATGGGATAACAAAACATATTTGCAGAATATTGTTAAGCATAGATAATTTAGTAAGATTATAAGATAAGATACTTACTAAATTAATGATAACTGAACACATGCATGCATGAAATATCAATAATGCATAGTTAAGATAATAGGGCAAGCATGTATATCATAACGTGTATCTGTGATTAATATAATAATATGCTTCATGCATGCTTAAGAAAGTATAATGTAATATGTATGTATGAAAAGAGGTGTTGAGATAGAAACCACACACCTATTCTCATCTACAAATAGCTTGGTGACTATAAGAGATAGAGAGAGAGAGAAAGAGAGAGAGAGAGAGAGAGAGAGAGAGAGAGAGAGAGCCTTTTAGCTTTGTATAAGAGAGAGCATGAGAAGGAGTAGTAGCCATTTCGGCTACTTGTGATGTGAAACCCGAGAAGCACAAATGCACACACATGTATATAATTATACAAGTAGTTAAAAGAATAATGAGCAAAATAGGTGGCAATAGCTGAGGCTTCCAAGGGATTTATCATGATTCTTGTGTAGTCATTTCATATAGGAAAGTAGCAAAGCATATCATAATACATGATATATGATGCTAGCAAGGAATATAGGCACAATAATTATCATAGCTCTAGACATATGTAAGATATGATATGATATGATGAACTAAGAGAACATGTGAAAAACATATTTTTATGAGCATACTATCATCATGACATATGCATGTACTTTGAAGAATGCTTATCATTTGAAGCAAACTCATGGACAGAGCATAATAGCATATGCAAGGATTTTCAAATAATAGTAGGTAGGAATAAGTATACAAGGTAAGGTAAGTAGATGTAAGTAGGATTTTAACAAAGAATTAAACATGTAAATAGTGTATGTTATGACCATGGGTCTAGTATGAACTAGACATAAAAATGAATAAAAGCTCTCAAGGTCTCGGCCTATTCAATATTTTGCAAGAAAAATTTTGAAATGAGGTAATTGTATCTCGGGTGCAAATAAAAAATCATGCTCTATGTTTTTTGAAAGATAACAATAATGGCACATCTAACATGGCCATGGCCCCACGTGATAATGGGTACATGTAAGACTAATCAAGTCTAAGCAAAAAATTAGCACTAAAGGTTCAACTGTGAATGTAAAGATAATGCAAACAATTGAGCAAATAGAAGAATAAGCATGAGAATATGATATAAGGTGCAAATAGCAACACTTCAGAAAGCAAAACTAGGCCAAGGAGGTCTCGGCCCAAAATTTAAAAGTATGAAGTTTTTGCAAAAGTGCCATAACTAAGGGATATGCATGCATTATGAGACAAATGAATTATAGTAATGTCATAAACAAGAGTTACTAATTATTCAAATTTTTACAAAGAAAGTGTTAAAAATGTATTTGGGCCTTACTAATAGTACTGACATGAAAGCGATAAAAATCTAAATAAGATAGATTTCATACTTATTGAAGTAATGGTGACCCATTGGGCCTTAGTGCCATAGCCTATATGTTGTGGCCGAGTGAGTGCTCCATGTTGCATCTATGCAATGTAAGCAATATTCGAGGGACCATAATTTATAAAGCTAGGGTGCACAGCCTCGAAGTAACAGCGCTTGGCTTAAGATCTCTACTTTTCTGGAATTACAAGCATATAGAATATTTTCTTGCAAGATAGAGGTATTAATCCATGAATAGGATAAAAATCTAAGCTGGGAAAGATAAGCAATAGGGATGCTTTGAGAATAAGAAAGAAATCCTTAGTATCTTGAGTGAATTTCTGGGGAGAAAATTATTTTTTAAAGAATTTAGTCCCCAATACCTTAGATAATTGCTGGGGAGAGGTAAACTCAGTCCTCCAGTATTTTACGAAAATATTTGGCAAATTCCTTAGAATTTTAAAAGCATAGAGAAAAAGTAATGCTAAAAACAAACTAGTTACGCTTGAAAAATATTTTTATAGAAAACTAGTCGTAAAAAGATACTAGTGATAATTTTTAAAAAAAGCTCTTAAATAAGAGGCTTAATTTTCAAAAATCATGAGGTTTTGAAAAGATGTTCAAGAAAGTGAGGAACATCTAAAAATCAACACAAGTTTTGTGAGAAGATAAACTACATGCAAAGAATCATAAATGTGAGATTTTAAAGGCATGTCAGAAAATACTTATCGGATTGACATGATAAAGTTGTGACATGTGCATAGAAAACGTATCAAATTATGTAAGAAAAGCTACATGTAAGAAAAAACTTGAACATGTAGGAAAATACTTATTATATAGAGACAACAAATTTTAAAATTTACATATATAAAATGTTAAATTATGCAGGAAAGATTATATGAAAAGACTCAAAAATGTGAGATTTTTAAAAACATATCGAGAAAATACTTATCAGATTTCCATGATAAGGTTTGGACATCTACAGAGCAGATAAATAAACTAATATAAGAAAATCTACATGTAAAAAAAAAGCTTAAATATGTAGGAAAATACTTATCGTATAAAGACGACAAGGTTTTAAAATCTGTATAGAAAAAAAGTTACATCATGTAGGAGATACTACATGCAAATTCTCAGAAATGTGAGATTTTTAAAAGTATGTGGGAGAAATACTTATCTGATTAACATGATAAGGTTTTGACTTCTGTATAGTGGATATATAAGTTCGTACAAGAAATTATACGTGTAAGGAAAAGATTGAAAATGTAGGAAAGTAGTTAGTGTATAGAAACAACGAGGTTTTAAAAGCTACATGAACAAAAGTTTAAATCATGCAGGAAAGACTACATACAAAGGACCAGAAATGTGAGATTTTTAAAAGTATATGGGAGAAATACTTATTAGATTGACATGATAAGATTTTAATATTTGTTGAGCAGATATATAAGCTTCTATAGGAAAATCTACATGTAAGGAAAAGCTTGAATGTGTAGAAAAATACTTATCATGATTCTAATAAGGTTTTGGAAGGCGAAGTAGAGTACAGTTGAGTGTATAGCCACATACTCAAGCAATAAGTATAGCATAGAGTATTGTACCCAGGCATTATTAATTGTTACCTTTAGGAGGAGACTAGCTTTGTTGGTATGAGATATACCAATTATTACTACTTGATAGTCAACCAAACAGGGGAGGAGAAAGATCTACCTGCGAACCCTGGGATATAAGCTAGCTTTGAAGTGCAGGTGTACTATCCAGGACACTTGCCCACTATTTTAAGTACGATATTGTCATCCTAGGTGAAAATGAATGGGCTAGCACGGCCATTTTACTTCAACATATTAGTGATCCTAGAATTAAGATACAGACGACCTTTAGAGTCAAGATATAGGTAATTTTGGATTCAAAATATAGAAGATTTTCAACCTTAGTTGGTAGGAGCACACAACTGCTTCTAGGATGACAGACCATGATAGAGGGGGCCCATTCTTGGGGTTATATCTTGTTACCTCTATTTCTCATTGCCTTTGATAATACCTCAAAACCTTTTTCTAAGGACTACTCAAGACTTTAATTCTAGAGATACTTTATACTTTTTGCCTTTTTCAACAATTTTATAGTTAGCTTTCTCTACCTAATTCTCTCCCCTCCCACTTTGAAAACTGATAGCTTCTATCAGTTTATCTCACTAGACTTTTCCAATAGCTTTTATCCTCACATTCCTAATGCCTTTTGCGATGGCTTTTCCAAGTATCTCTAAATACAAAGTACTCAAAGCAACACCCAAAATTTGTCTCAGAAGGATTTTAAAAATAGCCAATTTTTGAAAATAGGAGTATACCGATCTCAGTTTTGAAAATAGATAATGGCTTCTTGTTTTGATAGAGTTTTATAAAAATATTTGTCAAAGAGAAAGATATTTTGACATGTACTTTGAAATATTTCAAAAATAAAACTAAGATTTGGGTATTTGAAAATAGTAGGTTTTAAAGAAAATAAGACTGAATAATTTTTCTCTTGAAAAAAAGATAGAACCTATGGGGAAACAAAAATGTTATGCATATATAAGAGAGAACACAAATCATGCAGTATAGAGTGATGGAAGTTTACTTATGTACATAAGAGTGAAAGTCCCTGGTATAAGAGTATCCATAGTAGTCCTTAATCTATCAAGCATAGTATTTCTTGATAAATTTTAAATTAGTGAGTGGAGAGAATTTACCAGTGACACCTCATCCCTCTTATGCCTTAGGCTACAAGGGGAATGAGGTGTCAAACTCTTACTTGCCAGCTTGGATTGGTATAGAAGTACTTAGGCAATAAGTACTTATAATTAGAAAGGAATTAGGTGTCAAGCCCTTATTAGTTGGCTTTGCTTTGATGTATAAGTACTTAGGTAGCAAGTACTTATAGCTACAAGGTCTTTGGAAGCTTTTAGAAGTCTCTAGAACCATGAGCACGACTTAAATCTGAAGCTGGTAACTCATACACGAAGGGAATGTCCTCCAAACAATATGCAGTTTAGCTTGTAAGCTGTGTAGTTTCTAGCTTTGGTAGTCACACCAAACAACACGCAGTTTAGGCTGTGCTATATGTCATTTTCTTTGATCTAATGTCGTTTGTTTGTACTACATGTAGTTTAAGTGAGCTTAGCTTAAGTCGGTAATCTTTGTGCCTAATTAGCACTAATCTATGTCTTAAGATTAATCTCAAAATTTGAGAAAACCCTTAAATATTTATATATATTAACTAGATTAATTAATTTAAATATATATATAAGAAGGCTAAGTCACGACCAAGGTTTTTATTATATGTATATTAATTTTATTATTTATTTATTCATTGAGTAGTTTAATTAATATCTATGTATAAAGAAACCCAGCAGAAAACTATATAGACGACGTATTATTTTCTACTGAAGCTCTATAAAGTAGAGAAAAAAAAAAGAGAGTCTTCTCATTCTTTGTAGGAACTACTCATTCAATCTCATGTATGGAGAATATTGTAAATACCTGAAATATAAGTTTAAAAATTGTACACAATGCCCACACATTCATTCAATTATGCTTGAGACTTGGATTGGAAGATCGTGATTTAGAAGACAGAAAACTAGTATCTGTGGATAGGCTTCAAGAGGTATTGAATTCGTTCTAACCTCTTTATATTTTCTCTTTTCTAAAATTAATATTATGTACTCATAGTCAATTGTCTTAAGAAAATTTTTGAAAGTTTCTAGGCCAATCTTCCATTATAAAATTCGATTTTAAAAACCAACATGGATATGTGATTATCATTACCAAAATGCGGAAACAATAAAACAAAAAAAAAAAAGAAAACAAATTTGTGAGTTATAGAGAAAAAAAACATTTTGGCACAGAGAAATTGGTTTTTTTTTTATTTTTCTTAGACTGTTTAAAGCTAGGATATTATGTTCATGGTTAGGAGGGAGGTATCCACATGTTCTTTTGTTAAACATTCAGATTAGAGATGATAGTTTGATTAGTTTAGAAATTCTAGGATATCAAGTCTTTTTTCTCTACTGTAGAGGATTGTGCTCAACTGGCCCTACCTAGCTAGGATGGTCAAATGGTTGTCTTACAGGTTCCCTTTCTTGACCAGAAAGCGAAGGTACCGATCAAGACCAAATACACCTAGACCAATGCTCTGCTAAGGTTTCATGCAACCAATGGCATCTTACCCGTTCTTGGACAATCGTGATGCCTTTTGTCCATTCTTGAACTTTTTTGGCCAATCTTGGCCTTCCTTGTCCTATCTTGGCCATTCTTGATCTTTAATCTTTTATTATTAGTGCTCGTTTAGATCATTTTACAATTGTCTTTTTATTTTTAGCTTATGGTTTCAATGATTTTCGTTCAAAATCATCTTTAAATTCTGATCTTGATGATTCTTTGGAAATGGATGATGGAAAGAGATTAGATGGGGTTGTGAGGGATGTAGAAATGCATGGTATGGTTGATGGGGATATTAGAAACATAACTACACATGAAAATAGGTTCTATGCCACTATTGCTCAAAGGGATTTTGTTAGTGTTACTGAACAAGAATCAGATTTTCATGGTGTTATTGGCAATTCTAGGGTTGATGTGGTTGGAGGTAATATTGAGCGAGCTTCTCTACCATTAAGGAATGATAACTAGCACTTGAATCTAAGGCTAGGGCAAGATCTGAACAGATTTTTCTATTCTTTGCCTTATGTTAACTCAACTCTAGGTTTGGATATCTCTTATGTTAGAGAGACTTCCTTTCATGCAGGTGGTACTTAAAATGGTGTTGTCTCACATCTTCCTTCAGCTAGTTCAGGCACTCATGGGTTGGTTGTTTCATGTGCTCATTGGCTGATTCTTGGAGCAGATAGGGACTGTCATGTACATGAGGTTTCAAAAGGTACTCATGGGCTTGTTCTTAGAGAGACTAGGTTTGTAGTCATGCCAAGGATGATTCTCTTGGTGCAGCAGCTTTCAAGATGATCAATTATGATCTTCTAGCTTCAGATCAAGGGTTGTCCTTCGTGGTTCCTTAAATTAAGGGTGTTAATGTGATGCTCAGATTTTCACATGCATAATAAGTCAATAATAAACATGTTTATATTGCATAATAGGTATATCAAGTAACTAGTATCAATTTTATGATAAATAACTCGTTCTCATTGTTAAATACTTTTAATATGTATTATTGTACTAACGTTTGTAGAAGTACTCCCATGTAGTGTAAAGGCTCAATACCCTCAGAACGAGAGTTTGGTATGTGAAAGGAACAACGAATACATTTATGAATACTAATACTATATACATATACAATAAAACCATGTCTGTTGATAACTTGGTCAAATAGTAGTTTTTCGGTAAAATGCATTTTCACGCTTTTCAGAGCCAAATTCACTGTGTGTTTAACACATCAAATAGATTTAATTCAATATTTATGACTCATTTATAGCATTTTATTTGTCGGCCCTAGGTAAGCACAAGGTAGCAGTCATTGTACTGAACTGTGTTTAATTATACTATGCTAGCTTAGATTCAGCTTAATTGCGTAATGTTATCTTTGTGCATTCTAATAATTAGGCATTGATACTATGTTTGCATTATTAATTAAAGTCTAATTGACTTATTTTTTTTAAATTTAATGATTGGTTATGGGGCTAGGTTCCACTAGATTACAATAAGATTGGCCATATATGATTATAGGTCAAAGTATGACTAGTTTTTACCTTCTAAACTCGATTTCACCATTCTAGTCTACACTTGGGTTTATGGGATTGACCAGTAATGTGTTGAGTATGTTAAGGATGTTTTAGAGCTGGACACATAGAAAGTAACATTGACTAGTTTTCACCTTCTAAACTTGATTTCACAATTTTGATCTACACTTGGGTTTATGGGATTGACCAGTAATGTATTGAGTATGTTAAGGACATTTTAGAGCTAGACACATGGAAAGTAACATGCAAAATTCTCAAAATACTCCTTAGAACTTAAGTTATGTCATTTCTTAGTCATTAAGTATCACTTTTAGACCAAATCTGATCATTTTTTTTTTCTTTCTCTCCAGCCATGACCTAAAGCTCCCTAGCTCTTTTCTATAATTTTCTCAACTCCCTTTAGCTATATCTAAGAGTTTCCAACTAGTAGAACTCAAATTGGAGCTCAAGAAAGCAAGATAAGTCCAAATAAATCAATGTAGATCTACTAGTTCTTCTTCCTATGATTTTTTTTCTTATTTCAAATCTCCACTTGTATCCACTTAAATAATGGTTCTTTCAGATCCACTTGAGTCCTAAATTCTATTTCTAAGCCTTTGAAATCAGTTTTGTAGAGGTGGAAGATAAGAGATTCAACAAAAGCCTAAACTAGCCAAGGTGAGGATTATATAGGATTTTGAATTTATAGTTAATTTATTTTATTTCAGCCTCTAAACCAAAGCTAGTATTTGATAATAATGGTCCTAAAAACTCTTATATATTGCTGGAAACATAGAATTTAAGTGAAAAATTAAAGTTAGACCTAAAGCCACAAAGTTTGCTATTTATGGAATTAAGTGTTTTCAAGTGTAATAGATTAAGTTTCTATATTGTAATATGATTTTTTAAACTTGGAATGTATATTTTATTGATCTCACTATGTAAATATATTTGTTTGGTTGTTGATTGTGATAATAGAAAAGTATAAAAGTGGTTTTAAATTTTATCTAAATTGAAAGGAATTTAAGTACACCTAGGATATTCTAAACAATTCTCTTTGAGGTGTATATGTAGAAATTAAATTGTAAAATGTTATTACAAGTTTAAAACTATGATTTTAATCATGTGGGATTATCCTAAAAATAGGGGAGATATTGTCCAAATATTTTTAAAACCAAATGGTATCTTTTAGAAGCACATGGACTCGTTTTTATGAAAGTATGTGCCATTTTAGTTCATTTTGTGATTAGATTTCCTGATTTTGTGAGAGTTATGATTTATGCTTGTGGTTAATTTCTTTAAGCATTTTACATCGTAGTAATCATTCTAGTAATAAAAATGATATCAGGTCTTTCACACATCTTGCCACAGAGGATACTAACCCTTTTCACTATCTTTTCTGTCAAACACAAGGTAAGTAAAGATTTATTTTAACTATATCATAAGAACAATAGTAGATACAAGATATTTTTTTCTACATGCTTATGCATATTATTTCAATTATATATTACTTATATAGTTATTATTTTGTTCATGAAAGACATAAGTATGATATGATAATTTAAGCAAGATTTGAGGTATGTTTTAAGTACATTGTTTAGTCTATATTCGTTGGGTGAGTATAGTTTGTATAGGCATCTTTCCCGCATAGGTGGGCACAACTTTTCAATTGTCGGGACTGAGTATTGTACTATGAGATTTATTAGGTGTATTATCTAGTCAGTCTGTGTTGGGTAGGTATGGTTCACATTGGCCATGTGTTTCCTTCCCGCATAGTCGGGCACAACCTACCGACTGTCACGACTTTGTAGTACACTCAAAGGCCCTATAAAGAAATATTTTTCTAAGAAAAGTGCATTAAAATGAAAAGTTATGAAAGAAAGAGTACAATAGAAATTTTAATGAAGTTCATGCATAAAACACGTTCACGAGCATACATGATCTTTACTTATTGAGTATTAGCTCATTTAGTTCCTATGATGCAGGTGAAGAGATATATGATGTATAGAGTTGCTAGTTGGCTAGCATGCTTTTTGGTCACCATGATCATATAGATGTAGACAAGCTTAATTTTTGAGCGATATTTGTGTCTTTTAATATTTTGATGTGCTGTAAATATTACTGCTGATGGCAAGATAAACTGATATTTTTGGTTGTACATTTTGTAAAGATACTTTCAAAAAGTAATGTCATGCAACTTCTTTTATTTTACAGTTTGAAAAGTTAAAATTGGCCTAACTTTTTGAATAAAAATAAAGTTATAGTTTATAAAAGAATGACACTTCCTAGTTTAATCTATATAGTCATATAGTTAAGCTAGGAAGTGTTACAGTTAACAAGATTTCTTTATTGAAAACTGTAACACCCCCCTAGTTTAACCATATTGTCATATACAATCAAACTATGAAGTATTATTCTTTGTTCTACCATATCTTTTGTTTTGATAAAAATGTGGGCAATTTTGAACTTTTTAAAACCTTTAAACAAAAGCAACTGCATTGCATTTCTTGTTAAAAGTGTCTTTACAAAATGTACAATCAAAAGAAGTTTTCACCAGTCTATTTTGCTATCAGTAATAGTATTTACGTTATTCCAGAGTATCTCAAAACAAAAATGTCGCTTACAGGTCAAGCTCGTCTACATCTGTATGATCATGGCGACAAAAGACAAACCAGACAACCAGCTAGTCAATACCAAAATGTCCTTATCTGCATCACAGGACTAAAATGAGCTAAAGTTCAATAAGCAAAAACTATGCATACTTATGAATGCTTTAAAATCTCATAAAGTTCCCATTGTACCATTTTCTTTCTTAAACATTTGAGTCTATGCATTCTCCCTAAAAATTATTTTTAGTTCGCCCCTTAGCATATAGCTTGTCCCATAAGTCGATAGGCCGTGATAACATTGGGCAGAAACTCTTGCCAAGAGTAAAAATAAGGTGCGATCGTCGTGTGAGGTTTTTGAAAACTCCTTCTCTCATCAAAAGGGCATCCCACACTGCCGCGCTAATATTGTCCCGCTTCAACGAGACACATCATAAGATCCGCAAATCCCGCTTCAATGGGAGAATCTGCATCAACAGACTTATCTATCTAGCTCCAACAGACTAGCAATTGCCATTAAAACTTATCTTATAAAATTGGTAAAATGGTACTCACTTTCAAATACTCTTATAATAAAATTCTCTATTTGAAATCCTAACACTCAAACTTCAACTATCTCGCAAGTTTGGGTTCGTTTTCATAAATTACCTTGAGTTTATTCGGACCATCAAATTCTTTCAAATTTAGCTCGTGGATTGGGTGTTCTAATTAGATTTAATGAAATGACTTTAAAAGGTGAATTCGGTCTCTTTGCTTGCATTTTTATTAACATCGACCTATCACAATCAATTTCTAATTCTTTAATGGTTGAGGTTGGTTCTGATTACTTTTTTGTTCTAGTAGAGTACACACGTTTACTCGACTTTTGTACTACTTGCAAGACCATTGGACATACTGCTTCATCTTGTAGATGAGACCTGTAATGTCAATTAGATATGTGGAACTGAAAGCTGACCGTGGTCAATCTAGATCTCATAAACGAGTTTGTCATCCAATTACTAAATCTCCTAAGGTGGCTGAAATCCTTATTGCTAATGCATCTTTGACTTTAAAGAGTGATTGGATCCAAAGAATCATGTTGACAATGTTGAATCAAAAGAGAAGAACACATGGGCAAACATGATGGCAGATAGTGATGATGATCAGGTTCCTCTACAGGAAGTATTTAGTGTTAAGCTCCTTCTCTTTTCTATCCAAAATCTGCACTGGTTCTTCTTCATAACTCACATCTTGGCTCAACTCCAATGGCTCGTAACTCAACTCTAGAGAGGTTCGACAACAAGGTGATCCACTGTCCCCTCTCTTGTTTGTTCTTATTGAAGATTTTGTCAGCCATTTGTTAAATATGTTGGTATAAAATGGTACAATTATTCTAATAACCTCAGCTAGAAATGAGAATGTGCATGTTCACTTTCTTTTTATTGACGAAATTTTGTTGTTTGCTCGTACTTCAACTTCTAACTTAAAGGAAATTTTAAAGGCTCTTTAGACCTATGAAGCTTTGTCTGGTCAGTAAGTAAATTACAATAAGTCCTTTATTTACTTTGGTCATGTCATTTTTCCTTCTTAGATTATAGATTTCTTAATCCTCATGGGCAGGTAGAGTTACTCTTATTAACTTGGTTATATCCTAGAATTCTAAATATAACACTTTTGAAGAAGCTATCTTGGAATCTAATTAACAAATGAGTCTTTTGTCTTAAGTTTTTGACGGGACGTTTCCTCTCACGAGACTTTTTGTAAAGAATGAATCAATTTGGACAATTGGTAAAAATTCAAAGGTTCACTTTTGGACAGATAACTCGCTAGGATCTCCGTTAGTAGAGACACTAGATTTTAATTATATTTTGGAGCCTAATCTAAAGGCGGTAGTCTTGTTTCAGAAACTAGGTGGTCTCTTCTTGCCTCTTTTTGTTCTAGTTTTCCTCAGATTGCTGAAGAAATTCAAAAAATAGTTATGGATGATTCACCAAATGCTCTCGTATGGGGTTATTCTTTTTCTGGTCATGTCACTTGTAAGGAGGCTTGTTTTCAATTGGCAGGTTCTCCTATAAACGAAAGATTGGGCAATAAATTTTTGATCAATTACACTCCTCCCTCGCACTTTATGCTTTTTTGAAGGTTACTTCAGGATAAGCTTCCAACAGAGCTGAATCTCGACCATCGGGGTTTTATAATGCCTTCGTATTTTCGTTTCTGTTTACTTCATGAGGAAAGTATAGATCATTTATTTCTATTTTGTTCTTTTGCCTGTAGTATTTGGGGAGCCATTGCTTCTGCCTTTAGGCATCGTATTAGGATGGATGGTTCTATTGTTGATCTGTGGATTGATGCGTTGGAAGCAACTTTAAGTAGCCAAGTATTGCAACTTTTGAGGACTACCATGGTTTCTATTGTATTGATCATTTGGTGATCTCATAACAAAATAATTTTTAACAATGAACACACTTCTATTCATAACAAAATAATTTTTAACAATGAACACACTTCTATTCATCTGGCTCTTGCTACGGTTTGGCGAGCAATTAGTCAATCTAATTTGGTTGGTTCAAATGTGATGAGAAATTCGGGGCACTATCTAGGGATCCTTAAATGCCTTAATATGAAATTAAAGCCTCCTAAAGCTCCTAAGATTGTTGAAGTATTTTGGCATGCTCCCCCAATAGGATGGTTGAAAATAAACGCAGACGGAGCCGCTTATAGTTGTCTCAGTTTAGCTTGATGTGGAGGGATTTTCAGGAAACATTACATGGGTTTTTCAAAGGCTAATTTGAGGCAGAATTATCTGTAGCAATTCATGCTATTATTAATTGGCTCCTCCTAAGGCTTTTATTACTTTGTTGCTATTTTCTTTTCCTTTTTCAGGACTTTTTCAGGATGGTTACATGCTATTAGTTTTGTACCTATTTTTTATTATTTTAATAAATTATCGGAGGGATTCTTAGTATTCTACTGATATAGGTTTTTAAGTTTTTCACTTTAGGTACCATTTAATCCAAAAAAAATCTAATGAGTGTCATGCAAATGTATAAAGATCCAGTTACAAAACAAAATTAATTAAAATATTTTTGTTATACATACTCCACTGTCTATTCACTGTCTATTCAATTTATCACAGGTTTTGCAATAAAGCTTAACAATAGCTAATGCCAGTAGTCTAAATTAATAATAGCATCCAAAATTTGTTTTCTTGTACTTTTTTAAATAAAATTTTAGAAATAAATTATAGTACTTTGTATTAATTTGTTTAGTTCTAGGTTTAATAGAAACTTTATTATTTGTTTGAGGATACTTTGGCCATTTTCAAACTGAAAATTGACAAGTCAGTAGAAATTTGTATTTCGGTAAGGGCATATTATGAAAATAAAAATTTTGAACTAGTTTAAAAAAAATCAATATGGACCATTTTACTTACTCGAATTTCGAATTGGTCTCAGACATTCATATATATTCTAGTTTAAAAACTGAAACTCTAATCTTCTGATTTTATTAGGAAAAGTATACTCAACGTTACTTTTTAATAAATAATACCAAACATATGACGGCCTAAAAATAATTATTTTTCTATATGAATTTTGTAGTATTTTTCTAAATAATTTGGTCACAGGAAATTAATTGCATTATTTTCTAGAAACTAGACACCAAAATTGGTTTTAAAAAGGGAAACCAGAGAAACTAGTCATCATTAAACTGAGAAACTAATAACTAGATCCCAAAGAAACCAACTTGATTACCGGGAGCCAAAAAACAAGATTATTATTATTGGAAACTAAAAAAAAATATTACTTGAGATAAATTTGGTTATTGGAAACCAGAGCCAATTTGATTACTAGAAACCAAGAAACCAATTTAATAATTGCAAACCAATTCGTTTCTTAAAACCAAAAAATTTAGAAAAATGTCACTAAATATCGTATAGAACAATAATTATTTTGGGAATGTTGTATTTTTTGTATTATTTTTGAAAATTTATGTATAAAATGTCCAAATTCCTTTTAATAAAGATTTGTGAGTTGTTTTCTACAACATTTGATGTTATATTATTATTACTATTATTATTATTATTATAGAAAATTTGCAAAGATTTCTACAACATTTGATGTCGTAGTATTAATATTATTATTATTATTATAGTTGTTGTTATTGTGATGTCGTATTATTATTATTATTGTAGTTGTTGTTATTGTCACCGTTGTTGTTCCTAGATATTTACCCAATAGAAATTAAAGATTATGATAAATAAATGATAGAAAGAATCATACACATGGTGTTGACTATAATATTTATCTCAAATGGAAATAACATAACTAAATAAACATATGTTACAGTATCCAACAAAATATAAATATAAACAGTTAGTGATTTGTTGATTATCACAATTGAGAGATCAGAATGGAGATGTCAGAAACCATCACAGCACCAATTTGATAGAAAATACAAGGGCAGGTTAGATTCCTTAATCACTAACCCCAAGTCTTCAAGAGAGTCAGATGAGTCAGATAAGGAGGATTGCTCTTCTTCGGTAGTAAGGATGTGGACCAGGATAACAGTCTCAAAAAAGCAGTGTTGTGAACCAATCACCTTCTGTTGTGATTGAAAATAAATCAATTCTCCAGAATCTTTCAAGCATTAAGCACTTGTCTTTTGTAGTGGGCCCGTCAACTATTCAGGGTATTGGCCATGTGAGTCTTAAAAAAACTAGCAAGAAGACACAGGGTAAGTCCTTTATCTCACAAATCTGTTGGAGGGTAAGAAAGAATTGCTATTTCAACTATTCTGATAAACCAAGCAGATAAGAGTGCTAAATATACTTAAACAAGCATCCCTAGTATCTAAACGATTGAAGAGGTGGGAAAAATCATGCCCCCAACCCCACAATTAATGTCATATGTTGGAATTGTGAGAGCCTTGTTAAGGCCCCGGCAAGTAGAGCCCTTCGTGCTCTTAATTAGAAATTAAATCCTGACTGTTTTTTCTTATGGAAACAAAGTGTTCAACGGATGTCATGGAGAACACTTGGAGAAATTTAGGTTTTATGGGTTCTTGTATAGTGGAAGGAACAGATACAGCAGGTGGAATTTGTCTCTTTTGGCATAATGGTGTGCAACTTAATATCACTCATAGAAGCATAAATGATATCAACATCAGTTTTGGATACAACTACCGGTTTTAAGTGGCTTTTGATTTGTGGCATTTTCCATTTTTTCAGTTGGCAAAAATCAGTTTTGGGAGCTAGTTCCTCGAGTGATAGAGGACTTCAATTGTGAATGGGTGATTCTTGGCGATTTGAATGAAGTAATTTGTCCATCTGAGAAAGAAGGAGGCAAGATAATCCGGGCTAATGGTAAAAATTGGTTACTTAATTTTATGATGAGCAATGGAGCTGTTGACTTGGGTTTCAACCGAAATTGGTTCGCTTGGACTAATACACAAGGAACGGGTGCTCATATAAAAGAGAGAATTAATCGTGTGATTCTAGTCCAGGATGGAGATTGATATATGAAAACACAGGCATCAGCCATGTAATGGTTAGTTCGCTTGCTTCTGACCATAGTGCTTTGTTTAAGAAGCTCTATATGGAGACGCAGACTTACCCTCATTCATTTAGATATCTAGCTATACGGACCTGTGATAAGTCTTGCAGGACCGTTGTTCAAACGGCTCGGGAAGGAACTTCTTGTGGAACTCCAGCCTACAAGCTAGTGAAAAAAATTAAAAAAGCAAAGTTTGCTCTCAAGAAATGGAATCGGTTTCATTTTGGAAACTATTATAAAAGAATTGATGAGCTTGAATTAAAACTTAGTGAATTTCAAAGGGACTCCCCTACAAATAGAATCATGGCCTTGGAAAGAATACTTAAAACTGAACTAGAAGAAAAAAGGATTAGAATGGAAATTACTTGGAGATAAAAATCTCGAAAAACATGACTGAAAGAGGGTGATAAGAATTCTAAATTCTTCCATGATTCTACAATCATTAGAAGGAGGAGTAATTGCATTGAGGTAATAAAAGACAATGAAGGAGAATGGCTTTTAGGAAGAGAAGCAATTGAGAATTATTTAGTGTCCAAACTCCAAGCCCAACTTACTTCTTCCAATCCTGTTTGAGCTGATTTGGATGGTCTTATTCCAAGGGTGATAAGTGATGATGATAATGATTAACTTTGTAGAACTCTTGATCGTTAAGAAATTTTGGATGTGGTCAAATCTATGCCTTCCCAAAAGCTCCTGTCCCTGATGAATTCCCAACAATGTTTTATCAAGAATTCTGGAACATTATTAGTGATCAAGTAATGGAGTTTGTCCAAAATTTCTTTAGAATAGGAGTGCTACTGAAGGAACTAAACTACACTTATATTGTGTTTATTCCAAAATAAGGGAAGTCAGCTACCTTTTCATATCTTAGACTAATTAGCCTGTGTAAAACTACTTATAAAATTCTAACTCAATTGGTAGCTAATCATATCAGGACTTTTCTTGATCGGTTCATTTCTAGTTGCAAGCTGCATTTGTTCCTAGCCAGTGGATAGTAAAGAATTCCATTTTCGCTCTTGAATTAGAGCACTGTATGAAGAAGAAATCTGTTAAGGGCAGATTACTTGGTATTAAAATTGATATGGCTAAGGCTTATGACAGCTTGGAATGGAGCTTTGTTGTAGACATGTTAAGTTCCCTGGGCTTTAATTTCAAGTTTTGCAATATGGTCTTTCAATGTATATCTTCTGTTTCATTTTCAATTCTTCTAAATGGTAGTACTTTGGGTTCTTTTGGAGCTCAAAGAGAAATTCGTCAAGGAGATCTCCTTTCTAGTTACCTATTTATTTCTTGTACAGAGGTGCTTTCCAGATTACTAGCTTATAGAGAACAGACTAGAGAATTTCATAGTATTAAAATTTCACGAGGATCTGATGTGCCTATTTCATACTTATTTTTTGCTGATGATCTGATGTGTTATTGTCGAGCCAATAGTGGTGAAGAATTGTATAGAAACCTTTTGTGCTTGTCAGTTTTGAGAAAACAATGTAGATAAATCAGGAGCTTTTTGGTCGAGAAATGTTTCTAGAATTGCACAATCACATCTCAGTCAGGCTTGGCTGCTAGAGAAACTTAGTGAGGAAGCAAAATATTTAGGGAACAAACTTTTTATTGACAAAAATAAGAAAGTTGCCTTTGAAAGTTTAAAGCAAAAGGTGATGGATAAATTAAATGGCTGGAAATCCAAACTTCTTTCCATTGATGGTCGTGACACCTTAATCAGATCGGTAGTCATCTTCATGCCAATTTACACTATGTCAACTTTTATGCTTCCCAAAAATGTATATCATGAGTTAGATAGAGCACTTATGAAGCACTCATCATGGTATATTTTGGCATCCTAAAACTTAGGATGCAATTTGTCAACCCAAAGCCTTTAGGAGGACTGAGCTTCAAGAATTTTCATGATATCAATATTGATTGTCAGACTGGGCTAGAGCTGACAAAATGAGAAGGATAAGCTATGGATTCATACTTTGAAAGAAAAGTATTTTAGACATTCGCAATTTATGCGATGCTAACCATCAAAGTCTAGTTCTTGGGCTTGGAAGGGGATTCTTAAATGCAAAGACATCATTTGTAGAGGATTCTGCTTTAAGGTGGAAGCTCAATCTTCTGTTAATATTTGGGAAGACCCATGGATTCCTTGGATGAATAACTTCTGACCTTGCCCAAGAAATGTTGAAGCAGGGAATGTTAATTTGGTTGTGGCAGATTAGTGGGATGATGAAAATGACTGTTGGAAAATAGAGCTATTGAGGAATCTTTTTGATTATCTTTCTATGAAACAAATATTGAAGATTCACTGGTTGGGTTCAAAAGCATATGACAGGGTCATTTGGACCGGGAGGTTCAGTGTCAAAATTGCCTATCTTCTTGATCAAGAGTATAGATTTAGTACTCCTACGACAAGATGCTGGTGAAACATTTAGAAATCAAAAATTCACGAAAGGCTGAAGGTCTTGCTATGGAGAATAGCTGCCGAAATTCTCCCTTTGGGAAGTAAGCTTTCTCAATTTTCAAGCAATATTGATATTTCTTGTCCTCTTTGTGGTTCTAAGCCGGAAACTTATGTTCATCTATTTTTCCAATGCCAATTTGCCTTAGCTTTATGGTTTGGTTCACCTTTCTCTGATATTGTAGAGATAGTGAATGTAGTTGTGAGCCCTCCCCAGAAGTTTTTTAAAACTACAGAAAGTGCTTTAGTTCTTTTCTATTTGGGGAGCTTGCATTTTGGATTGCGTTTGGTGGTCTCGTAATGAGGTTGTTTATGGTAAATTTTTTCCGGACCCCCTCCATTGTATTTTATGTTATTCTAAAAAAGTGGAGGAATTTCAAATTTATAGAGTAGTTGAGTCTTCAATTGTGGAAGTCAGCATTCATCACTGTAATCCAATTACTTTGACTCCTTCTAAAAGAGAGGTTATTAAGATAAATGTTGATGCTTCTCTTACTAATTCTGCTACAACGGTACATGTAATAGCTAGAGATTCTAAGGGTGGACCTTTAGTTGTTCAAATTTTCAGAGGGATATGTGCTGAAGCTTTTGCTATGTTAAAAGGAGTTCAACTGGCACTGTAGAAGGGTTGGAGAAGGGTGATTCTGGAAGGAGACTTCCTATATGTAATTACGACCTTAAAAAGTGTCGTGGATGCAGTTTCTTGGGAAGCTGATTCGTATGTTTCTGCTGTTAGAAAACTTACTCAACACTTTGATTTCATTGTTTTTGATTGGATTCCTAGGGATGTAAATAATCTTTGATCATTATGTAAGTAGACTAGGTATCTTGGAATCCTTTTGTAGTTCGAATAACTCTAATGTATCAATCTCCTCAGTGAGTTCTGGTTCTTCCACTGAATAGAGATTAGTTTTTCTTGTATCCTTAACTGTTTGTTTTTAGTTTGTGTTAGTTTGCAACTTTTCAAGCCAAAAAAAAATAAAAATAAAGAACAATTTGCTATCTACAAATAATAATAGAAAATAACAATAGTTCACGTGTTAGAAAAAACCAATAAGTTCACATGTATTCATCACAAAAGCCAATGGCCATTTAATTTATTAAACTCAATAAATACTATGAAGCAAACACACTATTGGTTAGTAAAACAAAAAGGGAATAATAGACAAGATATGTAAATTTCATCCTTTCAATATATATATATATATATATATAAATTTCAACATAGGTAAATGGTAGGTAGACTGAGAAAGAACTAAAACTCTATTATTTTCTAAGTGAGAAAAAGTATTTAAATTAAATTTGTTGAAGAAAAGGATATTAATTAATAGGTTGTAAAACATAAGATGAAATAGTTTCTTTTTCTGTCCGTGAATTCTATGCGGCTTCATCACAGACTCAAGGTACACATTTCACATTCATAGATCACAAGTTGAAAACTAATATTTTGCCAATATGATATTAGGTTGTTGTGGTGTCAATTTAAGACGGACACAGAAGATAGAAAAAGTGTAAAAAATGATTTAGACTCCATTTGAATCCCGGATTTCGAGTAGAAAAAAATAAAAGGGAAAGTCACGGAAAAAGAAAGAAGAAAATATTTTTCTCAAAAAATTTTAGAATTTTATTTTGACATTTTTTATTATACTAATTAATGTGTTAAAGTTTTATAGACTAAAAATTGATATCAAATCGAACTCTCAGTTTAAAAAAAAAAAATTCAAATATTGTTTTGTTTCAATCTGAACAAAAATAAAATAAAATCTTTTAAAATATTTTTCTTTCCTCCCAAAATTCCAAATTCTAATAGGAGCCTTAGAGGGCGTCAGCCGAGGGTTCGTTATGCCATTACCGTGTGAGATAACCCTTTAAACCCAATTTTAGAAATGGGTTTCGTATTCCTCTTTGATATTGATATTTGTGTCAGGTGAAATCCGTGGCACTGGATGGCGAGTTGACGACGATAAGACAGCGTACCGGGAATGCTACTACCATTGATACACTCGTGAAATTGTTGGATGAGTGGGACGATATATAAGGGCCACGAGATTCAAGATACGAGTCTCCACAGATTCAAGAGACATATACCCAACGGTGGTGATAAAACGAATCATCTGGGAAACACAAAATCCGTGGCACTGGATGGCGAGGTGACGACATATACCCACATTTTCCCACACCTGTAGCGTTTTATATCTACCTATTTGATTTGGACTATGTTGTGCGGTCTAAAATCCCGTATATTAGTCAATACCATAAAGGGAAAAATTAACCAAATGTGTATCAGATCGCATGAGTAAGCTAGTGCGACCTCCACCGCATAAGTTAGTGCGACTTCTTTCGAAAGAGTTACATGCGACCTCCACCGCATAAGTTAGTGCGACCTCCTTCGAACAAGTTAAATGCGACCAGAATAAAAAAGAAACTAGACTAAGCTTCATCAAACGGGTAACCTACAAAGAAAGGAAAATAAAAGTTTCTCTTTAAAGATCGACCAGTCATCTCATTTAAGTGATTACCCAGTTATATTATTACTCAAATTATATTACCCAATTATACAGTTACCTATTCTCACAATTAGAAAACATTGAGTTATCCGGGAGTTCAATGTTTCGATGGGGGATCTTTTGGGGAACTTTTGGAAGAACTTTTTAAACTCTTTCTTCTTCTTTCCGGAAAACATATTGTAATTTTGAGTTCTTGTAATTCTCCTGAAAAAAATTGTGAAAAACAGTGGACGTAGGCTCATCTTTTTTGGGGCTGAACCACTATAAAATTCTTATCTCTTTGTTTGCTTTAGTTAATTAACCATTTTCATACACAAACCACATCTTACAATTTTTCTAAATTTATTGTTGACAAAACCTCTGTCAATAATTGGCGCTAGAAGGAGGGCTATTCCGGCAGAAAATTTTGTCTATTTCATTTCTTTCAACAATGGCAAACACCATAAACACTACCAGAAATACCGGAACTAGCCAAAATCATCCCCAAAGTACCGCTGCTGCATAGGTAGATCCTGTTCGGGATCAGCCTGCCGTGATTGCACTAGAAAATATTATCCAAAGACAGGATCGCATAGAGGAAACACTGGTGAACCTTCAACAAATTACAAGTCAGATTAATGACTCTCTACGATGACTTGCTGAGGGACAGATACTAACTTTACCACAGCACGAATGTCCCAGAGAACAACCTGCTCAACAACCCGAGAGAAGAATTCAGATTCTGAAGACAGGGAACTGCGACCAACCTAAAGCCCGGCAGGAGCGTCGAGGAGATTTCATCTCCAAGGGAAAAGGTAAGGTCGCAGACTTGCCTCTAGTATCTGGTACTAAAAGTTCGAGCACTGATTGTAATCGTGGACAACCTTCCCGGAGAGCAACCATCAATCGTGATTATCTGGAATATGAGCAAAAACGTCAATCGAGGAGTGTCTTTGAAAGGATCAGTGATAACTCTATGAAAATAGAGTTATCTTGTGTATTTTTAGTCTTAGGTTAGTTGCTTTAGAAGAATAAATTTTATAGTTTAGGTGTCTTTCTTTACTTTATTTTAGTTTTTGGCGTTGCTGATGTTTAAGTTCGAATCTAGTTAATATCTATCTTATTTCCCTTGATTTTTATTAGAATTGCTGAAATCTAATCTTAAGCCCTGCAAAGATTAAATGGCAGCATCCTAGAAAGAAAGCGGAACTTAAGTCAAAGCTGGAAGCAACTTTGCTGCAGCAGCATGCTAGAGCAACACTGAATAGCAGAGTCAATTTCCAGCTGGCATATATTTCGTACAGCTGGTGCTGACAGCTAACAGTAAATACCAGCTAAAGAGAAATGAAGAAAAGTGGTCCTTACCCCTCTATTTGGCTGACACGTGTGCTAGGGTACCTCATTTACCCTAATATAAAAGGAAAAAGAGTACTGTAAAGAAAGGAAAGGGAGGAGGCGGCTGAACTAAGAGATATATGGAAAAGGAAAGAAAGGGGAGAGAGGGAATAGTACAGAGAAGAAAGGAAGAAGAAGGAGGAGTACTGGCAGCAGCAAGGAGCTAAACCACCATCATCCAGCTAGCACTTTCTTCATCTCTTTTAATCTTCTTTGTATTTAATATTTTTTTTCTTTTCTTGAACTTTCTGTAATCTATGGAGCATTTTAGGTTGCTGATTTTTACATTTCAGATCATGAGCTAAGTTTCCTTAGCTGGGATTATGATGAATCTGAGGTTGTAATGATGGATTAAAGTTGTTTTAAATGTTTATGATATTTTCCTCTAGTTCGTTCAAGTGTGCTTCGCTATTATTTCCTTTTGTTGCTTGGCCATCAATATTTAGGATAAACAAATTAGGATTAATTCTGGAAAGGTTAATCTTAGTTGGACTTAGCTTGAATGATGCATGATTCAATCATCTCTTTAGTAGATCTTTGAATTAGTAATGGTATAGGAATATATTGTTACCATGCAAACCCATTGAGAATTGATACTATAAATGATGTTTTGAGAACTGGGTTAGCATAGGAATATGTCAAATCTGGTTTAAAAGAACCTTAACATATTGAATTCGGAAGATTATTATGTATAGATAGAATTTTCAGTTACTGGAGTGATTTTGCCATAGGCGTTGCTGCAGCAATTAAACCCAGATTTGCAACCAAGGAGGATTCAATAATCCCAGCTTATCTACACCACTGATTCACAATCACTTGATTAGATCTCATTACTTTCTGCTTAATATTTACTTTTCTGCTTGCATATTTAAATTGTTGCTATTTTATTACAAATCTTTATTTCTCATTCGTTAAACTAGTTTATTTGACATTTAGATTTTACAAATAATTTTGGTAATCAATCCCTGTGGAGACGATACTCACTCACTACTATATTACTTGTTTCGGCACGTGCACTTGCGTAGCTATTGTAAAATC
>JXTB01000081.1:1099138-1133592 GCA_002914805.1 Parasponia andersonii
AGAGATAGAGCGAGGTGCGACCCCAACAAGTTTTGTCAGTATCACAATGACATTGGACACGATACCAATAACTGCTTTGCCCTGAAAGATGAGATTGAAAGATTGATTAAAGAAGGGCAGCTGCAGTAGTACTCTAAACAGAATAATGAAAGGAAAGAAGAAAACCGACAGCAACCTCTAGAAATTCAGCGCAAGGTGAGAACTATTTTCAGAGGACCGCACGTTGAGGGAGATTCCAAGAGAGCGCATGATAGGTATGCGCGAGAAGCCCGATAGTAGCCATTGACCAACGTCATGCACCTCGAATAGCGACTACGAAAGCTTCAGCGAGTACCAGATATAGATGTTACTTTCACAGAACAAGACGCGAGGGAAGTCCATTATCCACATAATGATGCATTGGTCATAAGATCAATTGTGGAAGCACGCAATTATGGCGAGTATTGGTCGATAACAGAAGTGCTGTTGACATCCTGTATTACGACGCCTTTAAAAAGATGGGATTGAATGAAAGCAACCTAAAGCCCACCGTCACTCCACTCTATGGATTCACTGGTAACAGCATAATGCCTATGGGCATGATCGAGTTAATGGTCAACGTTGGAACCTACCCTAGGGTAATGACCCAGTTCTTGGTTGTAGATTACCCCTCTACATTCAATGCTATACTGAGAAGACCAACACTGAGGGAACTTCGAGCAGTAACATCGATTTATCATCTCGTTATGAAATTCCCAACTCAACAAGGAGTAGGCGAGGTGCGTGACAACCAATATGATGCGAGGACTTGTTATAACAACTCCTTAAAGCTCGCAGCAAAGGATGCGACATCTCGCACGATGATGGTCCAAAGAAAAGCATCAGTCGAAACGTCAGTCGAAGCGTCAGGCGAAACGTCAATCGAAACGACAAGCGAAGACCTCGACCCTTGAGAAATCGATGGAGAGGTCAAAACGGGATCCATTGAAGACTTGAAGGATCTGCTATTTGACAGGTCCTCCAAGATTTTAAAAATTGGAGCGAGACTTCAAGAACCTGTGCGAGATTCATTGGTCGCTTTTCTAGAATCTAATTTGGATGTCTTCGCATGGCAACATTTGAACATGATTGGGATCGATCCGAATATCATATGCCACCGTCTTAACATAGATCTAACAAAGAAGCCTGTACGGCAGAAAAGAAGAGCTATGAATCCAGAATGCTACGTCACGCTGAAAGAAGAGGTAGAAAAGTTGCTCGAAATTAGATTTATCAGGAAATCTTTTTATCCGAACTGGCTTGCAAACCCGGTTTTGGTAAAGAAAACCAACGGGAAGTGGAGAATATGCATCAATTTCACAGATCTCAATAAAACATGCCCGAAAGACAGCTTTCCCCTTCCAAGAAATGACCAGCTTGTAGATGCGACGTCAGGGCATGAACTCTTAAGTTTCATGGACGCATGTTCCGGATACAATCAAATCCCCATGTATGAACTAGATGAGGAGCACACTTCATTCATCACTGATCGGGGATTATACTGTTACAAAAAGATGCCCTTCAGACTCATCAATGCAGGAGCAACCTACCAGCATCTTGTTAAAACAAATTAGCAAGACAATGGAGGTATATGTTTATGACATGCTGGTGAAGTCGAAAAAAGCCGAAGATCATATCAAACATCTTGATGAGATGCTCAAAATTCTCCAAAAATATCAAATGAAGCTGAATCCTCAAAAGTGTGCATTCAGAGTAGGATCTGGAAAGTTTCTGGGTTTTATGGTCAATCAGCGAGGCATTGAAGCTAACCCACAGAAAATACAAGCACTGATTGATATGCAATCTCCTCGCAAACCCAAAGATGTGCAGAGCCTAGCAGGAAGAGTGGCCGCATTGAGTCGATTTGTATCCAAGTCGACAGATAAGTACCAATCATTCTTTGAAGTATTGAAAGTTTCGAAGAGGTTCGAGTGGACAGAAGAATACGAGTAGGCATTCCAAGAATTAAAAATACACTTGGGTTCTTCTCCACTCCTATCGAAGCCAAATCTAGGAGAAGAATTATATTTATACCTCACTGTTTCTAAATATGCGACAAGCGCTGTGTTAATTCAGGAATATGAAAAGATACAGCGACCAGTGTACTACGTAAGTAAAAGATTACTCGATACCGAAACAAGATATCCAGAGATAGAGAAGTTGGCATTAGCACTCATTGTCACATCTAGAAAACTTCGACCTTATTTTCATGCGCACACCATCAAAGTTTTCACGAACTTTCCATTAAAGCAGGTTCTGCAAAAGCCTGAGGCTTCTGAGCGACTACTTAAGTGGGTAGTTGAGTTGAGTCAGTTCGACCTCAATTTTCAACCTCGCACGACGATCAAAGGGCAAGCCCTCGCAGATTTTATTGCGGAATTCACGTATGATGTCGATCTTCCCACAGAAATAATCGAAAAGCCTGCTATAGATTTATCCAGATTGTAGAAGCTTTATGTCGATGGATCGTCGAACGAGAATGGAGCTGGTGCGGGTTTAGTACTGATCAGTCCTGAAGGGCATAATATTCATTGTGCACTTCGCTTCAAATTTTCAGCATCAAATAATGAGGCAGAATATGAAGCATTGATAGTCGAGCTAAAGATTGCACAAGAAATGAAGGTCGAAGTAATTAAGGTATACAGTGATTTCCAGCTGATCGTTTGTCAAGTAAATGGTGAATATCAAGCAAGGAGAAAGAGAATGATGGCTTATTTGCAGAAGTACAAAGATTATTCTCGACATTCACTGCCTATAATATTCAGGTTCTTCCTCGCATTAAGAATACTCGGGCAGATACCCTAGCTAAACTCGCCTCAACAAAAGATGCCGAATTACTAAAGGTGGTCTCTGTCGAGTTTCTTACAAAACTTAGTATCGAAGTAGAGCCTCAAATAGCTATGACGGTTGATAAAAGATCATCGTGGGTAGATCCTATAATGAAGTATATCCAAAATAGCGATCTCCCCGAGAACAAAAACGACGCAAAGCGACTTCGAATGAAAGCAACTCGCTATGTTATCTATGACGAGAAGCTTTATCGAAAGAGTTTTAGTGCGCTGCTATTGTTATATGTCGATGAAGAAAAAGTGGACTACATTATGAGGGAGATTCACGAAGGAATATGCAGAAATCATTCCAGGAGGCAGGCATTTGCAAACAAGATTCTAAGACAAGGGTATTTTTGGCCGACCATAAAGAAAGATACGATGGAATTTACTAGGAAGTGTAACAAATGCCAACGATTTGCAACTGTTCCTAGAATGCCATCCGTTCCTCTCACTCCAATGACCAGTCCATGGCCATTTGTAGTATGGGGAATAGATATTATCGGAACACTTCCATTGGCGCGAGGTGGGTTGAAGTATGTAGTGGTCGCAGTCAATTATTTCACCAAGTGGACAGAAGCTGAAGCTTTGAGTACCATTTCTGCAAAAAAGATGATAGATTTTGTTTACAAATCTATAATCTGCCGTTATGGTATACCACATACCATAATTTCTGATAATGGGAAACAATTTGACTGTGACGAGTTCCGTAACTTCTGCAACAACTTAGGTATCAAGAAGAATTTCTCCGCTGTTGTTCATCCACAAAACAATGGACAGGTCGAAGCGATAAATAAAATACTTAAACACAATATAAAGCCAAAGTTGGAAGAGCATAAAGGAGCTTGGCCAAAGGTACTCCCTGAAGTGTTATGGGTTTATCGCACTACTCAACGAACAACTACCAGAGAAAGTCCATTCTCTTTGGCTTACGGATATGAAGCAATGATTCCAGTTGAAATTGGTGCGAGCTCTCTACGACGATCAACCTATGAGCAAGATCGCGACAAAACACTACTGAGGATTGAACTCGATCTTTTAGAAGAAAGGCGCGAGCAGTCTCAGCTTCGAGTCGCATCATATCAACAGCACACTGCTCGATATTATAACTCTAAAGTCAGACGAAGAGGGTTTGAAGTTGGTGACCTTGTTCTTCGGCAAGTCCTACCTAATAATAAAGAGCACGGTGCTGGAGTATTTGGACCCTCTTGGGAGGACCGTATGTTATTGATGCCATTATTCGACCTAGGACATATAAGTTAGCTCGCACTGGCGGACAAAAGATTGAGCATGCCTGGAGCGCAAAATAACTTCGTCGATATTATCAATAAATTTTTATGTATATCTTCATGTTTTCGTCATTCATCAATAAAGATCTACTTATTCGTCATTCGTTGGTTGTTATTCGTTAATCATCATTTGTAATCGTCAATCGTTGATCGTCATTCATTAATCATCATTCGTAATCTTCATTCGTTGGTCATCATTCGTCATCATCAATAAGGGTGTCTCCTCATCGATCATTCGATTTGGTACTTTTTATAGTTTTATGGTATTCTTCGAACACCATAAGACTCGGGGGGGAGTAAGATCAGAATATTATCTCCTACTTGTTTCCTAAGGGACTATGCAAAATGTCCATTTAGAGGGGTCGGAATTTTAGATCGTCGAAATATATAAAATTCCTTGAGTTACATGCGACCTCCACCGCATAAATTAGTACGACCTCCTTCGAACGAGTTAAATGCGACCAGAATGAAAAGAAAACTAGACTAAGTTTCGTCAAACGGGTAACCTATAAAGAAAGGGAAATAAAAGTTTCTCTTTAAAGATCGACCAGTCATCTCATTTAAGTGATTACCCAGTTATATTATTACTCAAATTGTATTGTCCAATTATACAGTTACCCATTCTCACAATTAGGAAACATTGAGTTATTCCCACCTATATAAAGGGAGTTCAATGTTTCGATGGGGGATCTTTCGGGGAATTTTTGGAAGAACCTTTTAAACTCTTGCTTCTTCTTTCCGGACAATACATTATAATTTTGAGTTCTTGTAATTCTCCAAAAAATAGTGAAAAACAGTGGACGTAGGCTCATCTTTTTTGGGCTGAACTACTATAAAATTATTGTCTCTTTGTTTGCCTTAGTTAATTAACCATTTTCACACACAAGCCACATCTTGCAATTTTTCTAAATTTATTATTGACAAAACCCCCGTCAACAGAATGAAACAAATAACTTCTCAACTTTGATCCATAGCATATTATTGTTTTTTATTTATTCAAAAATCAATCAACTCAGGTATTAAATTGGAAAATTACTTATTTTGCCCTCTCACATTTACCATCAGTATGAATTTATCTATTTACTTTTGACTTTATATTCAAGTGTTTTTTACAATAGTAAAGTTGTTCTTCTTTTACTCTCTCACTTTTGAATTCGTATTCAAATGCTCCCTAAAATGGTAAAATTATTATTCTTTTACCTCCTCAACTCTAACACCATTAGAAAATTGTTAATGGATAATAGTCAAATAATCATTTTATTTTTTAAATAGCTAATAAATATCTTTTACTGTTCTTTTTATATTAGACATTTCCAAAGAGCTAGTTTTTATGATTAAATAAATAAAATAAACGAAAAGAAGTATAAGAAAAATAATTTTTTTAATAGTTATATATGTATATGTAAAACAAAAAATAGACAAAATAAAAAAACTTTTGCATTAAGTCATTAATGTCAAAATATTTCAGAAGTTATGTAAAAAAATACATATTTTCATATTTGAAAGATTTTATAGAAAAATGAAATGAGTATTTTCCCTCTTATATTTCATGAAAAATAGTCATGTTATTTCATGAAAATATGAAAAATAATACGCAAATTCATGAAATAGTTATTTCTTTTTCTAGAAAGTCTTTAGGATATGAAAATATGCAGTTTTTTTTTTATGTAACTTCTAAAAATATTTTGATACTAATGAATTAGTGTAAACTTTGCTTTATTTTGTCTATTTTTTGTTTTACATATACATATATAATCAATAATTTATTTTATTTATTTAATCATAAAAACTAAATCTTTGGAAATGTTTAATATACAAAAAATAGTAAAAGATATTTATTAGCTATTTAAAAAATAAAATGATTATTTAGTTATTGTCTATTAATAATTTTCTAACAGTATTAGAGTTAACATGGTAAAAGAATAAGAACTTTGTCATTTTAGAAGACATTTAAATAATAAGTCAAAAGTGAGGAGACAAATGAAGAACAAATTTGATAATAAGAAAGTACTTGAATACAAAGTAAAAAATGAGGGAATAAATTCATAATGATAGTAAATGTGAAAGGGAAAAATGATTAATTTTTTTATTAAGTTTTAGAAATTTTTAATTTCAAATATTATTTTATAAAATTTAAATTTCAGATTTTAAATCATAGAATACTAAAATTTCATGATAATATTTTTCGAATTTACCATATTTGGAATGTCAATTTACGACTTCGGTAGCAAATTGATAAGTCACAACGTTGGTTAGTACACATCTTGATTAGTGATATTTGTTTTTATTCGGAATGTGAATTTTACGGTTCGGCGAGTCATAATCTTAGCATTCGAGCGAACGAAAAAAAAAAAAAAAAAAAAAAAAAAAAAAAAAGGTCATAATCTTAGTACACGTTAAAAAAGAAGACAAGAAAAAAAAAAGTAATAATTTGGTTGTCTCTATTGAATTAATTCTCTACGAATTGACCGAAACATTCTCATTCTGACCTGGCTGCCTTGTCTTTGGCCCTTCATTTTTCATAGCTAGGACAGCCGTGGCGTGGATTGTTCTCCACAGATAAAAATATGTGCTCAGACGCATATTAATCTTATCGGGATAATTAAAATATATATATTTTAAAATATGATTTTTTTTGTAATTTTATTCTGATTTTTATATTTAAAATTTTTATAAATTAGTATTTTTTTTGTACAGATTAAATAATTCGTGTTAATTGTTTTAAATTATTTTTAATAGATTTTTTTTGTGTTAATTAATATAAATAAAATATACTGAATTTTAGATTCTGATTCCGTTTTTTTATGAAAAATTTGTTGATTAATTATATAAAATATTAAAATTTGTAAAAAATTTAAAATATAAAAATATAATTATGTGCGAGACAAAATCAGATTTAAAATTATAGAAAGATCGTAGAGTATATATGTATATATATTATTTACTCTGTTTCAGCCCAACTAGGAGAAAGCTTTGCACTTCCTTGTTCCTGGTGAGTAGTGCCCTCTTCTTCTTACTTCTTCTGTTTTTGTTTATTTATTTATTCTTTTTCCTTTCCCCTAAATCTCGAAATTCTCCATGTACTTTCCAACAAATTAATAAGCCCCAAAGAACCAAAAATGGGAAATTTAATTATAAAATTAGTTCATAGTTTCTCTTTATATTTGCAGCTTTTCCGTTATTGACCCGGCTGAATGTCTTCTTCTTCTTCGTTTAGACTTCCTTTAATGGAGTCACTTCAATTATATACTATATGTTTGACATTCAAGCATGTTAATATATCTCTATATGATTCTGTAGATGTTATAATTTATTCTTATCAACAATTTTTAGCCTTTAGGCATGACAAAACTACTCTTTTCCACTTACCCAGATAGGAAAATTGCTGAACCCAAGAGATAAACAACCCAAGACAGAAAAAAAAAACAAAAAAAAAAAAGGGTCAGCCCATTACTTTTTTTTTCTTCGATTATTAATTAGATAAATAATTTTCTCTATTATTGAAGAGCAGCATAAATATTCATTATTAAATAATGGGATCCACACGTGGTCCAATGGAAGAGAGGCTTTTGGGTGGAGGCGAAACAGAGGATCTAAAATGGAGAATTTGGAAAGAAGTGAAGTTGATGTGGAAAATAGCGTTTCCTTCGATGTTGGCCAGAGTGACATCGTTTGGAGTTCTCGTGGTGACTCAGTCGTTTCTCGGCCACGTTAGTGAGTTGGACCTCGCTGCTTTTGCTCTTGCCCAGACCTTTCTCCTTCGATTCATCAATGGCATTATAGTGAGTGTTGTTCTAAACACAGTTCTTCTTCACTTAATGATTAATACTGCTATATATATATATATATATATATACATACTGCTCTTGTGCCGTTGTTTGTTTGCATTATTGTCCCCATGATTAGGACCTACTGTTGCATAATTGTTGGTTCTGCTCAATGAAGTATCCGCGTTAGTCCAAAAAATGTCTTAAAAAATAAAGATCAATGACTTGAGTTCAAGAGAAAAAAGAATTATCTGGCACCTAATGGTGCTTAACACCACTAGTTACAGTGACGGAACACATCTAAATTTAATAGTATTAGTAATTTTTATTAGTGACCAGTATTAAACACTACAACAAGGATTTAGCATTTTTTATAATAGTTAATGATATTAATATTGCCTAAAATATTATTGCAGCAACGTTTATTTTTTTTTTCTACAAATTATTAAATTTTTAACAAAAATAAATAATGTATAAAATCTAAAATTTAGTGATTATGATTAAAAACGATATTTTGATTCGTAGAAATGAATAATACTTAATTATTCGTTTTATGTATAATTATTTTCTGTTAGAAAACTAACAATTATGATAAAAAAAATGATTATTATATTTATAATATAATTCAAAAATTATTATTATTTAAATTAAAAATTAAAAAAAAATGATACAATATAATTCAAGAATTATTATTAAAAAAAAATAATTATTATATTTATAACATAATTCAAAAATTATTATTATTTAAATTAAAAATTAAAAAAAATGATACAACGAAATATAATTCAAGAATTATTATTATAGATAACTTTTTCAGCAACGCAGGAGTCAGGACCCATGCGAGGCTCATGGGACTCACGACAACCGCATACTGTTACTTTTATTCTTATTAAGTTCGAAAAATTCTTACACATCACAAAGGTATGAGACAAAAACATAAATAAATAAAAAGGAGGACCACAAATATGAATAGGAGAAACAAATCTTTGATACAGTCTTGCAATAATGAAAAAGAAAAGCTATATTTTTAGAAAAACAAATAGCGAAAATATAAAGAAACAGAAAGAGATTATAAATTTTATTTATTTATTTTAGTAGTTTTTGCCTCCGGATGAATATAGATTTAAAAAAAAAATTTCTCTTAAATAAATAAAAAAATAATAATAAGCCATAAAAGCAATTTTAATTATTTTGATAAAACAATGCCAGAGCATAATTGAGAAAAATAAATAAAGAAGAACAAATATAATAATTAAGCAAGAGCAGCTGTAAAAATGTAAACTAACCATTCATTTCGCCTAACTCAACAAAATGATAAAGAAAAACCTATCACCTAACTCAACAAAATGATAAAGAGAAACCTAACTCAACAAAGTGATAAAGAAAAAAAGGACGAATTATAACTACTGAACCCATAGCCTTTATGAATATATTATTTATATCTATATATGTATATCAAATACACAAGTGACCATGGTAAAATAAAGAGTACGATACGTAAGTAAGATTAAAAGTGTGAAAATAACGGTTCCCATGTGCATCGTAACAACTTGAAAGTTGGCAAGGGCATTATGAAATTTTTTATGTCAATGAAGTGGGCAAAATGAGACAATCTATGTCGAGAAATTTAGTACAATTTTAGAAAAGAATTAAAAAATATACAATGATTTAGTTTTTACATATCTGGTATCGCATTTTTTTTATAAAATATCATTTTAAAAAAATTACATTTTCTAAAAGATTTGAAAAATGTCATTTTTCAAAATAAGAACTAGTGACTAATAATCAATTTTCAAGCACCGAAGTTAGTAATCAAAAGTATTTATAACTAATATATAATTAATAATTGATAGCCAGTAACCAATTTTTAAATATTAGTAACTAGTAATTATTTTAACACTAAGAATAAAGACACTAATAACTGTTTTAACACTACAAAAAGAAAGGTCTTTCACGATACTTCATAAGTGCCTTAAAAAACCTATTAAGACATCTATAAAAGCGATATATATCTGGGTGCCCTAATAGGTGTAGGGTACCACGACATCTATTAAGCACCTTGGTATCCTAAGATACTAAGACACCATGATTGCCTACTTAGGTACCTCTACCAAGGATAAAGCGCCTTGGTATTCTTTCGAACAACTAAAAATTATTAACTTTTAAAAAATAAAAATAAAAAACTTAACAATATAATCATAGTCTAGTCCATGATCTAAAGTAAGTAGCTAAATAAGTAAATCAAAAAAATATAACTACTTAATATAATAATTTGCTCATGATCATATCCATATATAATCTAAAAAGTGAGTATATACATTGATTGATTTTCTAAGATAAACTAACATGATCATCTAATACTACGTAATTTAAATGAAAACAACGTAACAATCTAGCTCAAATGAGAAATTGTATTAGTTCATTACCTTTATTTTTCCTTTTTCTTTCTCTTTCTAAATATGTAAATTTCAAAGAATTTGTACATTACAATTCTAACATCAGAATAGAGAAATACTTCCAAAAAAATCCTAAGTTTTACAAGAAAAATGTATAGCCTCCTGCTTCTGCTCTGACTGTATCTTTGGCTCCAACTATGGCTGTGGCTGTAACTCTTACCCCTAGAATGAGATCGACCATGACTAGCGCTAGGGCTCCTAGACGAGTGCCTTTTTGAATCATGCTTCTTAACCTATTGAAAAAAAAAAGGAATAAATAAAATTAGGTAGAAAGAGAAACAGAGAACCACCTTTCACCAAAAAAATAACAATAATACACCTAAAAAGGATAAAACAATGGTCCATACACGAACACACGCGCTAGAAATTGCATTTTGGGAACTCAGAGCCATCAAGCTTTTTTATCTGCAGAGATGATATCAAAAAAAGAAATTTGCAATTCACACATAAGATCCTCATCACAAATATAAGATACACTAGTTAAGGAACATTTATTAAACTACTAAAAACCCATGAATTTAATGGAGAATTTGATTTCTCAAGCCGAAAAGAGAACAGTAACTCACCGCTACTTCATGTCATCAGAATTAGTATAGTCCACAGTTCCTGTTGTGCCTATATAGAACCCCCCCAAAAAATCAAACGAAGAGAAAAAATAAAAGACAAGAATTGAACTTAAAACAGTTTTCTCACACCTAAGATCCTAAAAACCAGTTATTGATGGGGGCAATAAGACAAATGGTAAAAGCTCACCATGCTCGCAAAAAAAATCATGTTTTCTGCAGTCCAATATTTCTTCAACTACCTACGAATTTTGATAACACTCTTCAGAAATTATACTCCCAATTTAACAAAGTCAAGGTAACAAATAGTTTGAGCTGACGAAGAACATTTCTTTTCCAAGTCAAAATGGTCTTATTGCATTTCATAAACTATATTTCTTTTTTCAGAAAAAAAGTGTTGTGTCCTCCATACAACAAAACAATAAAAACTATATCCCTTGATGATTATAAACATGAATAACAGAGTATAGACGTATCTATTTTTATCTCTCTCAAGAAAACAAAAATTAAATAGAACAAGAAAAAGGGGAAAAAAAAAGTTATTAAGATAGGAGTTAGTAGTTGATAATATAAGGGAGACACATATATAACTTGATCCATTTGAACAATTCACTCATAAATTACCAACAATGAAAAACGTGTTTTTATTCATCTGATAGACACAAGACTGCAACACAAATCAACCAACATTCATAAGCATAATTAGTTAATTACCTTGGCCTAGCTTAAATATGAAAGAGTCAAACGTGCCAAGATGTCTTTACTAACACAAGTAAAAGAAGCAAATTTCTCAAAACAACTAACATGTCAAGACATTTTTCAAGGAAATATGCTCGAGAAGAAAAGTTTACCTTGTCAATAGAAATATGCCATCTGCAAACAATACTAGCAGTACCAATATCAACTCTGGAAGAGAACTTTACACTTCACTTGGTCACATATATTACAACTGCAACAATCCATTTGTACATTCTCAGTTAGTATGCAACAATTTAAGAAAAATAACGAAAGGAACTCTTCATTGTGAGAAAGAATACACTACCAGTATCACCACTTGAGCTAAGATCCTTGCAAATCCTGGCAAACTCCCTGATGATATTCTAACAATGGCCTGGGATACTGTTTTTGGAATTTCAAATGCTGTCTGTCGATGTACATTAACTTCATCTCAAAATCAGCAATATTATCGTGATCTTCATTCAGCAAAGAATTTAAAACAAGCAATTGGGCATTCTATATAAATATTTAGTACTTTTATATCAAATAACTCACAAACTAAACCATATAGATCTAACACAACAAAAAGCAAAAGATAATGCTAGCATAACAAAATCAGTTTCCAAAAACTAATCACGGACAAAAGTCTTCGAGTTCTACTTTTCTTTTCAAGAGAAATTGTTACTACGTAATGGAAATTTCATTTAATCCTAATTTTCCTCCATTTCGCAGCTCTTTATAGCAAAAAAATATGTTATTAATTAGCAAACCCACGAACCAAATTACGAATTAAAAACAAAAACCCAACAAAATTTTAAAAAAATCACATCAAAAGTTCAAAACAAAAGAAACCCAGAAACGAAACGGTGAATTTTAGTTTGAATTTTTTACTGGGGCTTTTGAGGTGACAGAGTCGGAAGCGTCATCGGTCTTGATAGTAACCGTGTCATTGTTACTTGCCCTTTATCACTACTAGAGTCAAACATGGTTTCGAAAAACAAAGTCTTCAGCAGAAACAAAAGAGAAAAATCATCAAAACGAAATGAATCGGAGAATACAGACGTCAGCAAATAGGTAGTCAAGAACAGTAAAAAGGGAGATCAGAGCACCGACGTCGTTTTGTTGTAGCTAAAAAAAATGGCGGCCTTCGTGAAGGAGGTTGGGGGCACGGCTGCGGCTACTGTGGGAGAACCACGCTTGTACTAGGTCATTTTTGGGCCCTTATATAAAGGGATCCCATCTCGGCGCCGAGTGAACTCTATCACAGCACCTTATAGAGGCGCCGTGATATCCTCCTACAACACGAGCTGTGGTAAAGACCTTTTTTGGTAGTGTAAAACTGGTATTTTTCTAAAAGAAATTTCAAAGTGATATTTTCGAGAAAATATAGTACAGGAATTGAAAAAAATGACCTACAAAATAAAAAACAAAGAGATTTAAGGAAAAGGTAAGTGGGTATTTAACAAAAAGAAAAAGAAGGGGGGGGGGGGGTAGTGGGTAGGTAGGTAGATAGAAGGCTGGCAGGAAGGGTCGTTATGTCGGATAAGGGAGGAAAAAAAAGAAGATAATTTCAAAATATGTCTACTTTTTTCAGTGAGAAAACAACAAATTAAGGAGAAAAAAGACTTCATAAT
The DNA here is from genome assembly GCA_002914805.1 of Parasponia andersonii. Lineage (NCBI taxonomy): Eukaryota > Viridiplantae > Streptophyta > Magnoliopsida > Rosales > Cannabaceae > Trema > Trema andersonii. The sequence goes on from JXTB01000081.1 coordinate 1,112,411, forward strand.
CTCTAATTAGCTATTGAGTTAATTGCACTAATAGCTTGTGAATTATAACCATTTTGTTCCCTCACTTTTCAACTCATATAATTGATTACTCTGAATCATGCAACGGTAATAACAATAGTCTATTTATCATCAAATTGTTAATTTTTTGAGAGAAATTAGTCACATGTAAAGCACTATAGGGTATAACATTTTGCATATAGCAGATATTAACACTTCATTGTTGGTCGATGAAACACAGGCGTAAATTAATGATTAAGACAGTTTAGTACAAAAATGGTAGGATAAATGACTCTCTTGGTTCCTAAATTAGGAGAAAAGTTTAACTTTAGTCTTTAAACTTTAAATTGCACTATTTTGGTCCTTAAACTATTAAAAAAATTTAATTTTAGTTATTTTTGTTATATATTTTGTTTTATTCTTAATAGAAACACAATACAACATTATAAAGAGATTAATACATAAATTAAAATATTTAAAAAATGATTGGATGAACAAAAATTAGTTGCGTTCTGAATATAAATGCAATGTAAAATTATTCAAAATATGATTCTTTGCTAGAATTACTAATGCAGAAAGAGAAATACAACTCATGTGCTTATTCTGATAAGAATCAAATAAGACGTATAGCAAAAATGACTAAAATGAGACTTTCTACATAATTCAAAGACTAATAGAGTCATTTAACCAAGATTGTAATATTAGAATTTTGTACTATAATTCAAAGACTAATAGAGCCATTTAACCAAGATTGTAATGTTAGAATTTTGTACTAAAATAACCTAGTAGAGGAACCTCTTTTCATTTTCTAAGAAAAAACTGACAAAAATCAAAGCAAATATGACAAATTGGGTGGGGTATACAGTGATTCCAAACAAATTTTATTCATTATCCATTCCTTCTTATTCTTAGGGTTTGGTTCGATGCTCCCACTTAATACAAAATTGAAGTCTAAACACGTTCATTAATATGCTAAAGATCAAAGGCTCTCATCCCAGCTTATTCTAGCATGGAGAATTATAACCATCAAACAAAAGAGGTCTAAAAACAGATCCACACCTTTATGCAAAATATCAACTACAACAAAAGAACAAACATCAATAAAACTAATTAACAACAAAATCCCAGTAAATCTCAAGAATAAAATTCAACGTCTACTCTTATTCCAATTGTGAGTTTAGTTTTACGAAATTACCCAAGTAATAAATTAATCTGAGATCTGCCGATTATAATTTAAAAAACAACACATGAAAGCAAGAAAAGCACACGAATTTTAATTACTCTTAAATCGGCCAAACATGTGAACAATATGCTAAATGAGTGAAGATACAATCTATATGGTCTTAAAAAGTAAACATTAGAATCTCTTCTAGCTGTTGCCAAGCTTATAATATTCCCATTTGTAGTAGATCTTCAATCATCGCGCTTCCCATTAGTGACTAGAGTTGAACTTCCTTATAATCTGATTTGACATTTTAACAATAGAAATCAGCAAAAAGTGAAGAAGAACGTGAGATGGAGAAAATATGATATAATTTTCATTGATATTGTTCAATGTATATACATAAAAACTGTATCAACAAATCTAATCACCTAAAGTCAAGGAACAAAAATTAAGGACTAATAGACAACTAAAAGATATGTACAACTAAATAACAACTAAAGATATCTACAAAGATAATACAAATAAATAAATATATAAATGATAACTAAGAACTTTCTCTAATAAAAGATTTATCTTTATCATGTCCCTTTAAGATGGAGCTCCGGGAGGAGAGTCCAATCTTGTCCTTGAGATAAAAAAATCTAGTGCGTGGTAATGGTTTAGTAAGAGCATCAGCGAGTTGGTCATCCGAAGAGAGATGCGCAATACGAAGAGCACCACCCTAAACTTGTTCTCGAATGAAATGGAAATCAATGGCAACATGCTTCATGCAAGAGTAAAAACTTGGGTTAGAACATAATTGCGTAGCGTTAATATTATCACAATTAATCACGGATGATTGAGGTAGTGGAACATGGAGTTCAGTCAAGAGAGAGCAAACCCAAGTAAGCCTAGCGGCGGTGGAAGCAACAGATCTATATTCAACTTCTGTAGATTAACGAGCTATGGTGCGTTGCTTCTTTGAACTCCAGAAATGGGATTACGGCCAAGATAAATAACATAAGCACTTGTAGAGGAGAAATCACCCTTGTTACCGGCCCAATCAGTGCTAGAAAAGGCATGGAGGGACATTGGTGAATCATGGTAGAGATAAATACCATGATCAGAAGTACCACAAAGATAGTGCAGGAGACATTTCACAGTAGACTAATGGTCAGGTGTTGGACGATGCATGTACTGAGAGAATTTGTTGACTGCAAAAGCGATGTTTGGTCGAGTGAGAGACAAGTACTGTAAGCCACCCATAATGGCCATGTATTCAATTGGATCAGTAAGGGTAGAGCCAGAATGTAGCGTAAGTGGTAGACTAGTACGAAAAGGAGTTGCTATCGATTTAGAGTTCATTATATTGGTACAAACAAGAAGATCAAGAATATACTGGCACTGAGAAAGAAGAATGCCATGTTTGTGCGGAATTACTTCTATACTGAGAAAATAAGTAAGTGGCCCAAGATCCTTAATAGAGAATCATTTTGCAAGTGAGGTCATAACTTGGTTGACCAATTCTGTATTGTCTACTGTAATTATAATGTCATTAACATAAACAAGGAGATATAGATAATAACTACTAGTGTCAAGGACAAAGAGAGATGTATCAGCATGAGAGTTTCAAAACTCAAAGCTGACAAGATGACTGATTCAAATTAATAAAGTCTTTTCCCAAGTGCAGGAGTGTCAAAGTAATAAATTACTCGGTGAGACCGAGGTCAATCCACAGAAAGACTAATGAATAGTACAAGACCATAACACATATATTACAAGAATAAAAATGATGAGAAAAAGTATGTTGTAGGATGATTGTGACAATATGAAACAAAATGATAGAAATATAATGATATGAAGTTACAGAATTAAACAATTGCTAAGATTAGGGGATCCACTCCTAGTTATATTAAATAAGTATAACTTAAGCTCTTTTATTACTCAATTGGAATCCACACACAATGGAGGTTCCAATCGGAATATTAATCATTAAAGGTCTATTATTAGTTATTTATGTGATTAGATTAGTTTTCTTAATTATCTTTTTGGATAACACTAACACTTGCAAATGTGGTCAAGCATTCATGGTACCACCTTATGTCCATAACAAATCAAACTCCCTTCCTAGCACAACTGGTGTAAAAGAAATTAAGTATTTGTTGTACCAATGGTTGACTACAATGAATCAAGACTCACCACTTAACAAGGAGGGTATTACGATTGATTAAGAAAATTAAATAGCACATGTATAACAGTGATTAAAAGATATAAACATTGAAGTCCACCTAGAGTTTAGATTATACCTATCTTTTCCACAAGAGATTTATTCTTTCAACTTAGCAACATGCAAGATTAAGTAAACATGATGAAGAAGAATAACAAGTATGAACACAATATGAACATAACTATAAATACAAAACTCTTACTATTTTGAAGGCAAACCAAGATTACAATAATATGAATAACAAGAGGAGAATAAAAGAGAGTGATCTTGTTCTCAAAACCAAGAGGATTCCTAAGCCTAACTTAAGCATATATTTATAGGAAAACTTAGAGATATAAAGTCAAAATTTGTAGACTAAAGATAAGAGCAAGTTGGCAACTTGTTTTGGTATATTCAGTCCCTTCCAAAAATATATCTGAAACTTCATGAATTTGGACGAAAACTATCTTGATCAAAGAAGAGAACTTAACCTTATCTCTTAGAAATCGTATGCTACTAAAATTGAATCCATTAGAGATGTATTTCTTGACTTATAGGAAAAATGGTAAAGATAGGTTCTGCTGAGTCAAAATTGGTTACTAATCTTATCATCTGGAAATATTTAATATTTTTACCTAAATTTAGGCTTCTTTTGAATTTTCTTAATGAATAAATCATCTAGATATTTTTGTTTACGTGTTGATAGCATCAAGAATCACTTCATTTAAGACTATAATGAGGCTAGAATAGACCAAATATTGAAGGGTGTCAGGCTAAACATAAATATAGTCTAATTTATAATATTATCCATTTGAGACCCATTTTGAAATAATCTGGCTAGGTAGATCTTATAAATTGGGTTTAATGAAAAATTGAGTCTAGAATCCATGAGTTTATGAATTGTATCAAAATCCCATATAATTTGGAATCTATGCTCATTTTATGAAACCTGCACTGAAACTAATATTTAGCATAAATTAGAGGTAATTAATATAAAAGTACTTTAAATTAGGGAATTTAATGAAATTCTAAGTGTATAATGATGATCTAATCTCATAATAAATGTATACAATTAGACGTTCATTACAAGAAACTGACGGAGTTTATTATACTATTCACATGGAGCCTTCTTAAGAACATAAATGGCTTTACAAAGTTTACACAATAATCTAGCTAGTCAGGATCAGAAAACTCTAATAGTTGAGTCATACAGACAACTTTGGTGAGATGCCCCTATAAGAAGGCATTATTGACATCAAGTTGGCGGAGAAACCAACCCCGACTGACTGCAATGCTGAGAACAAGGCACACTATAGTGGGCTAGACTGAATGTATTATTATAGTCAACACTTACTTGTTGGTGAAAGCCTTTTGCTATGAACCGAGCTTTGTACCTATCAATGGTACCATCAGAGTTTCGTTTAATTCAAAAAATCCATTTGCATCCAACAATATTCTGAGATGAGGCAGATGAGACTAACTCCTATATTCTATTCTGAATAAGAGCATCAAATTCTTGAGACATCGCTTGTCACGATTTGAGATCTTTAAGGGCCTGGGTCATAACGGTGGGTTCGTGGTCAGTGGGATTAGAAATTTGGGTGGTGAGATTAAGTTTTGGGATGGGTTTATGAATGGAATTTTTGGCTCGGGTGGTCATCGGGTGATTGTTATAAGTTTGCACTCTGGGTATGGATGATTGGTTGTCTGGTGGGTCAGTGGACAAGGTAGAAACATATGGTTGGAGGGGAAAAGGTTATGAGTGAAGGGAAGTTAGGATTGGGGGGACTGGGATAGTCGGTGCATGGTGGGTAGGTGGTGGAAGAATAATGCTCGAGGGCATATATGGAGGCTGCTCGTCAGATGGCATCGAGAGTGACCGAGTGGGAGTAATAGACAACGAGGGATGAATGATTTGAGGAATCCAAGTGGAAATTATTTGTGGTTGAAGACGAGGTAAGTGGTTATAAAGAGACGTGAAAGGAAAAAATAGACTCAACAAATTTGACATAACGAGAAACATATATTTTGGAGGTAGATAGATCATAACAGAAGTAAGAACTTTGAGTGAGAGAGTATCCAAGAAAGACACAAGGTGCAGAATGAGGGTCAAGTTTGTGTGAACTATAAGGTTGAAGCCAAGGATAGTACAGACAACCAAAGACCCGAAGTTTGGAAAAATTGGGAGGAGTACCAAAAATTCTTTCATAGGGTGATAATAGATTGAGAGTTGGAGTGGGTATATGATTAATAAGGTAGAAAGTAGTTAGAAATGCACGAGACCAGAAAGTTAAGGGAAGGGAAGCATGAGAGAGGAGGGTTAGACCAGTTTCTACTATGTGATGATGACATCTTTCAGAAAACCCATTATGTTCCGGTATATGTGGTGAGGTGGTAAGATGAGAAATACCATGAGTAGCTAAGTGGGAAACAAGACCAATATATTCACCACCATTGTCAAAATATAGTGTAACAATTTTTTGATTGAAGTAATTTTCGACAATGGTTTTGAAGCGTATAAAAATATTATGTAAATCCGATTTATGCTTTATTGGATAAAGCGAAGTATCTAGTGTAGTAGTCAACAAAGATAACATAGTATTTGAAGTCGTCATGGGAGATTACAGGAGAAGTCCACACATCAGAAAAAAAAAAGATTCAAGTGGTTTGGATGAAACAATAGAAATAGTAGAAAATGGTAATTTGTGACTCTTATTGCATTGACAGGCATTACATGAAAAAGTAGATGAAATGGAAGATGACAAATCTAATTTGTAATGAGAAATAATATGCTTCAAAATAGGTAATACTGGATGACCTAATCTATGTGCCACTCAGACGAAGTGGTCTTAACATTCGAAAAGCAATTAAAGGTGTTTTCAGAGAGGGAGGAACTGACCACTCATATATTCCATCCTTCATTTGGCCCGTCAAAAGAGTTGCCCCCGTATGAAGTTCCTTCACAAGAAATGAAGTTGGTAAGAATTCAATAGAGACATTATCAGTGGTGAAAAATTGAGAAACGGATATTAAATTTTGTTTCATTTTAGGGACACAAAGAACTTTAGATAAGGTAAATGTAGTAGTTGGTGTAGTAAAAGTAGTGGAACCAGTATGGGTAATGGGTAGACCCATGCCATCGCCAATCATAACATCGTCAATGCCAGTGTATAATGTATAAAGAGATAGATTACTCAAGTCGATGGTAACATGATGAGAATCACCACTATCAAGGAGCCATGATGGCTTGTTAGAAACAACGTTAGTAGCGAGATGAACCTGGATTTGCCATGGTGCCAGAAGACTAAGAGGTGGAGGAGCTGTGGATGATGATTGAATCAGCACACAACAAAACAAAGGATATTGTTTGGCAATATAACCTTGAATGCCATAGATCTGACAGTGCCTAAGTTATGGCAGTGGTGGTGGGTAGTCATTGCGAGGTTGATTTGGTCTGGGTCTAGAAGAGGGATGCCAACTATCAGTAGAAGATGGATGCCATCCAATATTGGTGAAGTTTGGAGGTGGTGACGGGCGCAAACTTATGTTGGCACACTGAGCTAGATTGGCAGAAGCTAGAAAGCACGGTTAGTTGGACTTCTTCTCAAGTAGATATGCTTCAAAATTAAGTAGTTTTTAATGTAAAAGGTAATAGGAGTGTCACGGGCTTGAACGACACTAATAAGTTCTTTGTAATCACTACCAAGGCCATCAAGAATTTTTTCTGTGAGATCTTCTTCATCCATAGGGGCTCCAAGAAGAGCAAGTTCATCAGCTCATGCTTTGATAGTTTGTAAGAATTTGGTAACACTCTGAGAATCCTTAGTAGAATTTTTTAGATGACTCTTAACTTGTTTAATACGACCCTGAGATGGCTTGGCATAGGTATGAGCTAGAATCGTCCAATCTTCACGAGAGATAGTAACATGGGCAATAAAGGGAATAATAATGGGAGAGAGTGAGCCTATAATAGGAATCGTCCAATCTTCACGAGAGATAGTAACATGGGCAATAAAGGGAATAATAATGGGAGAGAGTGAGCCTATAATAGCATTGAGTACGAGTTGATCCTGACGATGCAAGGAGGTGTAGTCTGGGTTGGGTAGGGTCATTCCATCTTAGGCGATGATAATAGATGAGCAAGGTTTTGTACCATCAATATAGCCAAGAAGATCATAGCCAAGAAAAAGAGTCTGAAATTGGAGTTTCCATGAGGTGTAATTGGTGGAAGTGAGTTTAAGGGGGACTTAAGTAGTAACATTGATAGTGATAAGTATTTGTTGTGCATAATTGGTATTGTAGACTATGAGAGTGGACGTAACTGTAGTGGAGGATGGGAGTTTTGAGAGTTCAGGGTGGCCATGGATGGTTTGTGTTGATTGGACTAAGTAAGAGGAATGGTTATACAGTTTGGCTGAAAAAAAAAAAATCAATGCTCTGGATACCATGAAGAAGAACCTGAGATAGAGAAAATATGGCGTATAATTTTCATTGATGTTGTTCAATATATATACATAAAAACTGTATCAATAAATCTAATCACCTAAAGTCAAGGAATAAAAATTAAGGAATACAACTAATAGACAACTAAAAGATATGTGCAGCTAAATAACAACTAAGGATATCTACGAAGATAATACAACGAAATAAATATATAAAAGATAATTAAGACTTTCTCTAAATAAAAGATTTATCTCTATCAAAAAGTATGTAAAAACAATTTTTATACAAGGTATCATTATGAGTCTCATGACACTCATATTTGGTGGTAGCAGATTCTCCTTTACCAAGATTTTAATAAAATGGTTAGGAAGTTAATAATTAGTGTTATATTCTTATAGAGCTGAAAATCTACAATTAAATTTATAGGAAGTTCATAATCACTTGTGATTCTAAATCTTCAAAGAGAGGAAAAAAATTGATTAATTTTTTGGGTTGGGCTCATAAGAGCAATCTACATACCTTTTGCTGGATCAAACCTCCATATAGGTTCTAAATTCCCTGCAAAAAAAATATCAATATGGAGATTATCATAAAGAATTTTTTTCAAAAACGTGTAGAATCTCATATATTTATAGATAACTGAGAGATATTTAATAAATAAGACTCCATTAATTAGATAAGTAGTAGTAATTATTTTTGGGTAACTTAGTCAAAATAAGATACTTACTAGATAATGTTGAATTCAAAATATAAGGTTTTTTAATACAAAAACCCCCTGAACTTGAAAAAATTAGTGAAATTAACCCTGAACTTAATTTTTTTGGAGCAAAATCCCCTAAAATCCGTAAAATTAGTTCTGATAAAAAAGACAGGTGTTTTTGTTTTTTTTTTTTTTTTTACGGTTAAGTTTCCATTCTTTTATTTGTGTCTCTTAGGTCCTTATTCTTAGATTTTTGTTTCACATTAATCTTTTTTAATATTTTCTATCAAATACTACCGTGAATTAGCATTTGCCCAAAATATGCTCATCTTAGCAGAGGTAAAATTAGGAACAAATGGAAATTATTATTATTATTATTCTTTAAAGAGTTTGGTTATTGTTTTCATTCAAGATGAATGTAAGAAATTAGAAAATTTTATATGGCTCCAATATAGATATATTTTGATCTAAGTTTTCATATATCTAGAAGAGAGGTATATGAATATATTACCAATTTTTTAGGATATACATTGCCAATTTTATGTTTTGTCGTTTTAATTTCATGAGACATATATTGTCAAAATTTTATATGGTTCTAATATGGATCTATTTTAGTATATAAATACTTGAACCAAAGTAGATCTATATTAGAATCAAATAAAATTTCTAATTTCTTCTATCCGTATTGAATGAAAATGAAAACCCAATTTTTTCTAAAAAATAATTTCTTTTTGTTTCCAATTTTACGCTTGATATAAACATGTTTTTGGCAAATACTAATTAATAGCAGTTTTAGACAGAAAAAGATTAAAATGATTAATGTGAAAAAAAAATTTAAGAATGAGGACCTAAAAGCCACAAATAAAATAACAAAGATTTTATTGTAAAAAAAACTAACAGAATCACTTTTCCTTTCTTAAGAAAACTAATATTAGGGATTTCATAGGGTTTTGCTACAAAAATTTGAATTCATGGTTAATTTTACTGAATTGTTCAGAGTTTAAAGGGTTTTGTATTAAAAAGTTGAAATATAAATACATGATAATCATAAATAATAATTATCTATTTTCTGAAATAGAAAGACTCCATAAAAATATAAATACTTTACAATTGCCACATAAGTAAGAAGATGAGTTGAATGAATCTTGGCCTTAACAATAAACTCCTCACTCCTCTATGCGAGTTTTACTCGGATAAGAGGAGTAGTTCAACCAAAGCCTTTGCTCTTTTTTGCAACACTTTTCTAGTATTTTCTTATTATGTCACAAGCGAATTTGATAGTCAAAGTATATTATCAATTCATCTCATAGGATCTCAAAACAAATAGAATTAGTTGTAATATTAATCGTGTTTATACAAATGTAATAAATTGCTCACAATCAATCAATCAAGTTTTGTGTAAGGGATTCAATTAATTTCCATAGAAATTTAGCTTTCGTAGAAGAATTTTTAATCATTTCCATAGAAATCTGGCTCTACCAATTGAATATCATATTTAAGTCTAGGTAGAGTGGAAGGAAACGATGCCTAACCAAAGTTCAACTACGAACTTATGGCTTTCAGACAGCAGGTATCTAAGAGGAACTAGAGCTCGATGACCATTTGGACAAGGGAAGAATTAGAGGAAGAGTGTACTCACTTAGCGTGCATTGGGTCGTCCTAGCGAATTTCTCATGCTTATACATTCACCTCTGTGGGTAGGCTTATCGGTTTTGATGTTATCTTTCTTCAGAGGAATTTGCACTCGTCAAAGTTTTTACTTGACTGGGGACTTGTCTAGGGACTTATGGCTCTTAGACTTGTCTGAGTTATGGTAATTACTCTTAGACTTGTCTGAGTTATGGTAACCTCATCGGTTTTGACGTTATCTTTCTTGAGAGGAATTTGCACCCGTCAAAGTTTTTACTTGACTGGGGACTTATGGCTCTCAAACACGTATGTCCGAAAGGAATTAAAGCTCAATAGAGATATTTCATTCCATAAGGATTATTGCACCTGCCAAGATTTTGTTTGGCTAGGGGCTTGTGTATAGTGTCAAACAAAAAATTTAAGCAAATTCACTTGCAACCACACATTCTAAATGAACAACTATTAGTAGTCTATAACATCAATATATTTTTCACAACTTAAAGTAAAGTACAATATCACAAAATCGGAAAAGTTGCACACAAACCTAAGTTTCAAAATTCTCTTACTTTTTTATATTATCGTATCCCACTCCTTATTGCAAGTTTACTCAGAATAGAGGAGTTAGGAATTGTATTAGATATTTTCTTTAATTTATTTTCTCTATTAGTCTCATTGATAAACAAGAATGTATACTTAAATGAAAGGTCTGAATAAATAATAAACCAGACTTTAAAGTTACTATTCCTAGGTTACTTGGCCGTTTTTTTTTCCTTTTCCACTTTTAGCCTGATATGCGAAAATTGTAGCTTATTTGTATGGTGGAAATTGATAAGAAAATTGTAGAAATAAATGTCAAGGCCCTATGGTGGGCGCCAAATTATAAAGCCAAAAATCTAAAATTGAATTTATAGGAGGTCTATGATCACTCGTGATTCTAAATCTACAAAGAGAGGAAAAAATTGGTTATGTTATTTTGGTTATGCTCAGAAGAGCTACCTGTATACCCTTTGCAGGATCAAACCCTAATATAGTCTTGAATTCCTTACAAAAGAATACGTCAGTATACAAAAGAGTACATTAGTATGGAGATTATTATAAAGAATTTTTTTTCAGAGTGCATAGAATCTCATATATTTATAGGCAACTAAGATTAGGTATTTAATAAATAGGAAACTCTATTATAATGAGATAATTAATAATAAATAGTTTTGGATAACTTAGTCAAAATAGGATATTTACGAGATAATGCATAATTCAAAATATAAATACCTGATAATAATAAATAGTAATTACCTATTTTCTGAAATATAATGACTCCATAAAAATATAAATACCTTAAAACTACCACATAAGCAAGAAAATGAGTTGGACAAATTTAAGCCCTAACAATTCTTTTTACATATTACAAACTTAATTACAACATTCAAACTCATTCAGAAAATCCAGATGAGAAACACCATTGACACTAACCTTCAAGATGATGAGCTTGGTTATTCTATTATTTAGGTGCAAAATGCAAATTATACATAGCTTATCTTTGAAAATCAATGTACATAGCTTATCTTTGAAAATCAAAGCGACGTAAGATACCAAATATGTTATTTTCTCTTACATATTATCTTGAATTTTTTATATGAAAAGTTGGGTATGTCAAGTGCTACTGAGACTCTTTGTGGCCAAGCATTTGGTGCTGGACAACACCACATGATGGGAATTTACTTACAGCGATCATGGATTGTCAACTTCATCACAGCAACAATAATGTTCCCTCTATTCATCTTCGCCAAGCCCTTTATGAGATTGCTTGGTGAGCAAGAAAACATCACGATTGTTGTCGAAAAAATCTCCATATGGTATTTACCATTTCTATACTACTTCGTCTTTAGCACCACCATCCAAATGTACCTCCAGGCCCAGCTCAAGAACATGATTGTCGGATGGCTCTCGACAATATCATTTGTATTTCACGTGCTGTTGTCATGGATTTTTATTTACAAGCTTAATTGGGGGATTGTTGGTGCTCTTGGGGCTATGAATATTGCTAGTTGGGCTTCAGTGATTGGACAATTTGTGTATATTTTTGGAGGTTGGTGTCCTAATACATGGAAGGGATTCACTCTTGCTGCTTTTTCTGATATGTGGCCTGTTATAAAGCTATCAATGTCTTCTGGTCTTATGTTGTGGTAAGCTCAATTTTCTCTTATTTGATAAATATGTTTTATCAATTTTTCTTTAGTATTCATACCTGAGGGCAAAAAAAAAATTCTTAATTGATAGTGTGCCTTCTAACTACTTTCTTTCTTTTGTTTTGTTTTTTTTTTTCGGAAATAGTTTAGAGTTATGGTACAATTCAATTTTGGTATTGTTGGCTGGATACATGAAAGATGCAACAGTCGCCATTTCTGCTTTCTCTATTTGGTAATTATGTACCCTTTCTAACTCTTACTTAACTATTTTTTTTTAGCAGAAGCTTATTTAACAATTATAATTATTAGAATTATTATTACATTTCTGTCTTTTCTTTTCAAATAATAATCAAAATTGTAAAAGTACTTTCCTATTATTATGTTTGTAGTCTCAACATTTCTGCGTGGGAGTTTATGATATGCCTTGGGTTTCTAGGTGCTGCATGGTATGTGTACTTTGACTTTATTTGTCATTTTTTAAAACAACTTATGTTGAAAGCTTTTAATTACACAAAATGCTATCAAACATTACTATCCATGCTAAGTTCTTATGATTTTAATTTTAATTAAATCATGTGACTCTTTCTAATAAACCTGCATAATTTGGTCTTCTATTGTGGTTGAATACAATCTCTTTTTTTCCTTCTCATTAGTAAAGCCATGGTCAGAAAAGAGACAACTTCATAAATATTGCATTCTAACTACGTTAGTACCTAACTATTTAAACTACCTTCTTTACCCTGCAATTTGTTAAATAAAATCTTCACAATTGTTTTGATTTGTTTCAATGTGAAGTAGAATTGAGAAAAATTTTGTATAGTTTAAAGAACTTACATTAGCTATCTAAACCTATAAACAAATATTCTTTTGGAAACAACTATATATGATCAACTCTTGTCTAAAAATTCTAATATCAGCCGATGTTATAAGTTAGTTAAGCATTTTTCAATGGGAAAATTTACTCTTTGCATTAGAAAATCTTAATGTGCATGTGGTATTACTATTTGGAAATGGCGAATATATATATTTTTATTTTACTTTGGTTATAGTGTAAGAGTATCGAACGAGTTGGGACGAGGAAATGCAATGGCTGCAAAGTTTGCCATTAAAGTCATTCTTGGCACTTCAATTCTACTCGGGCTGGTCTTTTGGATTTTATGTTTGGTATTTGGTCGTAAGATTTCCTACCTTTTTACTAGTGAGGAAAAAGTTGCTGATGTTGTATCAGATCTTTCTGTATTGCTCGCTTTCTCAATCTTACTCAATAGCATTTATCCAGTTCTTTCAGGCAAGTATTTTTTTCTATCTATTAGTAAATGTTTATGAACTAGTGTTTATCAAATTAAATCATTAGACGTGAAGACCTTTTTTTAACAAATTTTAAGCCTCTAATATATATGTATATGTATATTAGATCCTTTCTACATTTATGAGACAATATTAATTCTATATCTTGTATTTTGATAATATTTTGTTCAAGTTGTATCTTGTGTTTTAGTTATTATTAACATTGACCTTTAGATTTAACAATTGTAACAAATTTAAACTCCGACACCAATTTAGAGTAGTTAATTTACTAAGATATCATTTTAAAAATTGAAAATAAACTATAGACAAAATGCTCTGAGAATAAATTTATTAAATTATCTTGGTAAATTAACTGCTTATAATTAGTGTCAAGATATAAATTTCTAAAAAATATTAAATCTAAAGTTCAATATTAATAATAACTAAAACACATGGTACAAATTGAACAAAGTGTGAAAATACAAGATATAAAAATGGTATTATCCCTATATTTATAAATATACTTATGTTTTGACCTAAGTGTTAGGAGGACAAATTCATTGATGTTTTTTGATTTTTTTTTTGTTATTAAATTCTAGACCTAAGATTTATAATTATCAAGTTTTGTTTTATTTGCAGGTGTGGCTATAGGTGCTGGTTTACAAGGAACTGTTGCAATTGTAAACATTTTATGCTATTATATAATTGGGATACCTTTGGGAGTTGTACTTGCTTATGTGGCCCATCTTCAAGTAAAGGTAAAAGAATTTACATAGCTGAACGAATGTACAGTAAAATTGTGCAATCACATAAAGATCTAAGTTGACTCGAGCAAGGCATGGTTGTTTGTGATAAAATAAATATTATAACACATGAAACCTACGAGTACGTGTCTTATGGTAATTATCTTGGAACAACACCATTCCCTAAATCTTTTTGGAAAATGTGAAAACTGAAGACAATTATGTGATTGCTTTGCTATACACCTTAGTGACAATAATAAATATTTTTAGTTTGGAGTAAGTAGAGACATGTGCTTAGGTACTATACAACATGATTGACTTTTGATGACTCCATGGAGAATTATTTCACCATCATAAGGGCGGAAAAATCTTAAAACGATTAAGAATATTCTTTAAATTTTGATTGTATATTGCTTATGTGGTTAATTATAGGCTAATTTGATTGTGTTTATTATGTAGGGATTATGGATTGGAATGTTGTGTGGAGTGGTAGCGCAGACAATTTCACTTATATTCATCACATACAAAACAGATTGGGAAGGACAGGTATGAATTTATATAAATGAAAAATATTATAAATCATATGTCTAATTATACACCAATTTAGATAATAAAAAACTTCTATTATAATACTATTATACAAAATTCAATAGTCTCACATATACGTGAAATTGTTGATTATGTATTATAAGTAATTATGGTTTTATATATTAGTAAACTATAACTATCATTAACCAAGCTAATCTCTTTGTTCTTAAAATTTTGTAGGTGAATAAGTCATCAGAACGACTCAACCGATGGTTCTTGAAGCCCTCTGATGAACTCAATTAGATATTAGCTCTCCAATATATTTATGCTATATCTAAATTATTTTGACATCATAAGTATATGATATTTACTAACTTATATCCTATATAAATTAGTAAATATCATATCTAATTATTTTGTTAACATTTCAAAATGAATTAATGTAATTTAGAAATTAATAATTTTTAGATAAATTTGACCAAAATAAATTACAAGAAATAATTAACAACTAAGGTGAGACAGAAGTAGAAAACTCTACAAGTGGCAGTCTCATGTAAGGAATGCAAGAAATATTAACTCCAGATCTAAAAAACCCTTAGATTATCCATTTAATTATTAGTTTTGCAATATCAATCTAAGGGTGGGTTCTAACCTTGATCATGCCACTAAGCAATTTAGGGATGAAGAAGTTATGAAAATAGTATATAAACGAAAATTGGAGAAATAAAAAGTTAGCAACAATAATATATAACAACACAATACTAGAAATTGAATTACAACAAAAATCCAGAGACCTGTATATCATATAGTATGCTTAAAACATATTTGCCCCCTACTGTCAGTGTTTGAGATTGATAGATATTTGTCTCCAAGATGCTTAAAATAGATTCGCCCCTAAAGTCAATCGCCTCAGAGTAATAAGTATGCAACAAAACTCTACTTGCACTCACACAGAAATCTTTAAATCGACAGTCTATGATTTGTATCCTTGCATGCCAAAAAAGTCTCTATGCTGTACAAGATTATCCAATCACACTTGTGTAATCACATGGATAACACACTTATGTAATCATATATGAATACGAAGAGTGCTTGCTTTCTTTTCCATGTGGGATAAGCTGGGCCTAGAAGCATGAAAGATGGTCATGTTGAGTAATAAATATCTATTTTGGCTTATCGGACCTACTTAATGAATGGAATACAATTGTTGAAGTGCAAATGAGTGAGGCTAATTGACTTTTGCTGAGGCATCGAGGAATGTTTTGAGACAAAAAAGTGCAGGGATGAAAAATGAGGTGAGGAGCAGAGGATTGCAGGAACGGCTGATAGTGGCCAACATAAGTGCCTACCTTTACTTTTCACACACTCCTATTTACTTTGAACTGCATATGCCAGGCTGATGGAGTCTAAAGCTAATTCAATAGTTCAGATGGAAAATAGGACTTATTTAGTATTCTTGTGAGTGTTTTCTATCAATTCTAAATATTTTCTATTTCTTTTCTTTGATTTTATTTGAATTATTAAAATGACATCTTAGCCCTTTTTGCTCCTAAATACTGATTTTTCCATTTTTACCTATTTTACCTACAAAATTCTTGAAAATAAAATAAATAACTAATAAAATAAATTTATTTTAAAAGAACATAGCAAAACATTAATATTAAAACACAAAAGAACTTTATTTTCGTAGAGTTATTAGTTAAAATTAATTAACAAATGGTAATATGCTATAACTAAAGACTAATTATGATTATGAGTATCAAGTCTATTAAACTTTAGACTATTTAGATCCATCTAGTCTTTTTTCTAGCTCAAATATAGTAGGACACATGTCAAAAAATCCATTTGGTTGAAAGAATCACATGAATGGAATGATGATGGGCCTAGAAGCACTGAAAGACGATCAGGCTGAGACCTATGGGACCTGCTGAATTAAAGAATACAACTATTAAAGTGCGATTAAGTGAAATTGATTGACTTCTAGTGTGGCATCGTGGAATTTTTTGAAACAGAACAGTGTAAGGATGAAAATAAGGTGAGGAGCATAGGATTACAAGAGCTGTTAATGATACATATGCGTAGCTGATGGAGTCTAGAGCCAGTCCAATAGTTTAGATGAAGATTAGGACTTGTTTTGTATTCTCGTACGTGTTTTCTATTAATTTTAAATATTTCTATTTCTTATCTTTAATTTTATTTGAATTATGAAGTGATATTTTAGCCCCTTTTTACTCATAAATGCTCCTTTTTCTATTTCACCTATTGTATCTATAAAATTAATAAAAATAAAATAAATAACAAATAATACTAATTTATATTAAAAGAACATAACAAAATATTAACATTAAAATACAAAAGAACTCTATTTTTATAGAGTTATAAGGTTAAATGAATCAACAAATAGTATTAGGCTATATTTGAGTGAGACTGGAGATAAGATGGATCTAAAGAGTTCTAAACTCTAATGGACTTTATGTCCATAATCATAATCAACTTTTAATTATAGTTGGATCTTGTCTATTATTTTGGGGTATACTATTGTAGGCCTAATATCATACTCTCATACTAAATGTGTATATTTTCTATGAAGTTTATTAAAAGATCAATCATTTCGATCCATTTAGCATATACTATACATGTAAACTTACTCATGATGCAATGTTGTACCAAAAGGTGAAATTACCACACTACTATTCTGGTAACTATTTTTTTTTAGTTATTATTTTTCATCTAACAGATGATAAGTGAATAAGATGTTCATATATACTTATACTAATATAGTCAAATTTATGTAGTAAACACCTTAATCATACTTTATATTATCTAAGTAGTCGAAAAATTCAAACAGACATAGTGTTCAAAGCCATGATGAATATTCTCATCAATTTACATAGTTTATCTTCCAATTAAACCAAAGTTTGAACCAAAAAATTGGAATTAGTCATTCTATAACTTATAAAGATAAAACATGTGAAAACAAGTTCATCAATCATTAGGATGTAACATTGAAATAGTACTAGAATCGTGAAAGTTAGAATATTGAGTTATGACACTTAGCTTTCAATCTTATTTCACTCGGCCCTGTTCAATATACTTATAAATTTCCTATAATCCATTAGTATTTCTATCCAAAGTTATATAATTCGATAATTAGAGACTTTATTGATCCCATTGATATAGAGAATACTCAATTTATTATATGTTAAAGTATTCATTCTTTTATATGTGGAATTTGAACTCTTTTCTTAAATCATAATGAAATAAAGAATATTGTCTCATGCATGTGAACTCTTCATACGTACAATTCTTTACTATGCATTTTTAATTATTGAATCTTTAGAAATATCACATATGTATCATTGGGATGTAATTAACAAAATTTAGAAGATTAGTAATATAGAAATCATTAACATCGAATAGAAAACAAATAATTTAATAAACATTAGTTATAATATCCAATAAATAAACTGCTTTATGAAACATTTTACCAATAATATCTCACTTTTCTTTTAAAGCAGATATAACATATCATATATCTCATTCCTTCTAGGTTGTCTTCAAATACTTTACAGCTAAAGATTTGGTACATGGATCAATAAGATTTTTTTACGGAGGTTATTTTACTTATTGGTACATCTTCCTTTAGACAATCTCTCTTAGTATATACTACTTCCTCTTTATGTATTCTCCCCTCTTATAACTTTTGTATTCTTTATAGTTAATTTGCTGCAACTCTACTATTATCACAATAAAGTGTCATAGGCTATTGTGCTCTAGGTCCTACCACGAGATCTATAAAAAAATTGTGAAGCCAAATACTTCCTTAGTTACTTTACAATTAGCCATATATTTAGCCTCTATGATTGAATCAGTAACACAAATTTGCTTGATACTCCTTCATATAATAGCTCTATCAACTAGGATAGATACTGAATTAGAGTTTTATTTTCTGAAGTCTTTATCATATTAAAAATCTGAATTAGTATATCCAATAAGTATTAGATCTTCTCCAAAATAGACAATCATATAGTTCTTAGTTCTCTTAGATACTTTTGGACATGCTTGAAAGCATCCTAATGTGCAGATCATGGATTGGATCAGTAACAACTTACAATCCCAACAATATAACAAATGTATGTTCTAGTGTAAAACATGCGATATATGAGATTTTCTACTGCCGAGGCATAAGGAATTTTTCTCATTCATTCTTTGTTTTCGTTTGTGTGAAGAGAGTTATAGAGTAATTCCTTTACAAAAAGGTACAAGGCTTTTCTTAGAATTTGCCTTGCAGATCTTAATAGTACTTCATCTATTTATGACCATTGTGATAAAGCTCTGTGTTTGTTCTTCTTACCTCGCGGAAACTTTTTTTCAAATACAGATAATGCTTTACACAAGTCTTTAAATCAAGTTGTTTGCACTAACTAGATTTTTACTAGTAATAGTAACCCAACGTTATAATTCATAATGATCAATATATCATCTATATAGTACCATAAAAACCACTTTGTTATCTTGAGTTCTCTTAAAGATATAGGGTTAGTCTATATTCCGATTAAATTTGTAAGTTCCAGAGAAATGGAGAGTAAAAATGATAAGAATTTTTATTCATAAAAATATTGTGTTATCATTTTTCATCATTTTGATAATTTAATATAAAAGACAAAAGAGAGGTTGAACAAATTGGTGGGCCTCCGGGGATTTCTAACGACTCCAGTATTCCTCTCTCTCATTCAATCCTTCTGGTTAAAGGGTTTTACCTCTCTTTCCATTCCTCGCTCTCTATCCATCTCTGTCCTTGCACAAATAATCCTACCAAACAAAGCTTTAGGGAGGATATCTATGTCTTTTAACTTGTATAAGATATAAATTTGTAAAATTTTAAATATTAAGAAATTATTTTATAGAATTTAAAAAATATATTAGTCTTTGAATAAGAATCACAAGTTAAGAATATATATTTTTTTATTGTTATTCTATATTTTTGTTATTTATAATAAGACATCATTTCACTTGAATTCCAATAAAATATTTGTGCAATCTAACACGTTTGTGCAATCCTAATCATCTATTTCAATGGGGAACAAAGTATTACCTACTTAGAACTCAAAATGATGTTCAAGATAAGAAACACATGTTAGGATGCACATTTCCATTCTCCGGATTTGTATTGTCGAGGAGTGCTAAGTTTGTTTTAGTTTCCACTATTTTGTCAGTATATTTTAGAGATAATATAAAAAAAAAAAATCACACCTTCCCATTTATATCTAATTAAATTTTCAATTTGTATTTTCTTACCAAATAAGAATAGGCCCACAAATTTAGTCAAATTAGAATTTTAGTTGGTTGAAAAAGACAATTTTACCCTTTAAACTCATAGTATATATTGTTGGAGCGGTTTCACACCAGTCGTCCACGTGTCATGAACTGCTGATGCTGGATCCTCCAACTGTTCACGTGCCCTTGCTAATTTACAAATCTCTGAACTCCAAGCAGGATCGGAGAGGCGGGGGTGGCCACCTGCAAAGACGCTCCGATGCTTAAGTCAGTGGTTTTTCTTTGCGTTTTTGGTAGCAAGGAGAAAAATATATCAATTCATAAACTTATCTCTTTTTCGTGTTTTCTTCTTTTTTTCTTCTGCTCTCAGACTGTCTTTTTTCTTTGTAAGTGTTCTTTTTGTACCAAAGAAAAGCAACCTGCCTCCTTTGAATGCGTAGCTTTCATATATGTAGTCCTCTGATCACCAACAGTGTTCTTCTCCATCTTTTGAAAAGTAAGATAAAATATATTTTAGTACCTTTCACTCCCAGATCTTTTTAAACCATCATGGGCCGGGATTTCTGTGACCTCTTCTGTGCCACCGCCGCCTGATTTCCGCCACCTCCTATCGTTTCAATCCGTCAGGAGCGAGATTTGGGCACATCGCCGTTCTGTCAGGATGGCTTGTCCCTGCGCGCGCACCTACCCAGAAACGCATTAAATGCCCTGTCGGGGTCCGGAGCCGTGGGGCTGTCTTCCATTGCATCCAACTGAAGACCCTTGGGGCTTCTGATCCCTACGACAGTTGAGGCGAGGGTCGCTGTTCCCAGACAGCAGACCCTTGGGGTCTGAAGATCCTTGGAGCTTCTGATCCCTACGACAGTTGAGGCGAGGGTCGCTGTTCCCAGATAGCAGACCCTTGGGGCTTCAAACCGCCAGCTGTCATGGACTCGAGGTCTGACCAATTGGACCGTTTGGGATCAGCGATAGATTCTGCCTTAAATTCGGAAGACCCACATGCCGATGTCGGGATCACGTGCGATCCGCGTGACCCTTCTCA
>JXTB01000081.1:1140879-1160811 GCA_002914805.1 Parasponia andersonii
AAATTGATATTTTAATAAGTTGTCTTTAAAAGATGATTTAACTTTCGTCTGTGTTTTGTTATTCACCAATATGCATGTTCCAAAATGGACCTTTTTAATTTGCTTTGGCATATGAAAGAGATAGGGAAACATGTTAAATGTTCAATATTTCTTTAACTAGTCCCAACATTATGCAAGCTTCGTTGAGTGGTTATCCTACTCGTCCATATGGTATGCAAAGTTACTATAGTGCCTTGATAGATATAAAAGAAACTTATCCATAAATGTTATCAAAACTAACGTTAATTGTGATGTTACATATTTAAAATTACTTAAATATCTTATTTCCTAACAAATCCAAAACACCTCCAACAAATCCAAAATTGATATTTCAATAAGTTGTCCTTAAAAGATAATTTAACTTTCATTTGTGTTTTGTTGTTCACTAATATGCATGTTCCAAAATTGTCCTTTTTAATTTGCTTTGGCATATGGAATTGATAGAAAAATTTGTTAAATATTCAATATTTCTTTGACTAGTCCCAACATTACGCAAGCTTCCTTGAGTGGTTATCCCACTCATCCATATGGTATGCAAAGTTACTCTAGTACCTTGATGGAGATAAAAGAAACTTTTCCATAATCGCTATCAAAACTAAATTTGATTATGATGTTACATATTTAAAATTATTTCAATATATTATTTCCTAATAAACCCGAAAATACCTTGTTTTGGGGATTTCCTAAATTTTAGGATTAACTGTAAAATATAAAATTAGAATCAACTAAGCCAGAAATTAGTAAGGACTTAAGCCAATTTAGCAAAATGATGTGTAGCTTAGAGAAAATGATACCAACTTTGAAGAAACTACATATAACACGGGTAAAATCATGTGTCACTTGAAACCAAGCCAAGCTATACGTCATTTAGGACAAGTATGATGTCATATGGATTAAGCTACCCGTTGTTTTGAAGGGTCCTCTACATATACAAGCTGCCCTATACTTCTAAAGTGTTCCAGAAATATCTACACCTACGAAGTTAGTTGCAACATAAGTACTTGTATAACAAGATTTTATAGGCATTTGATACCTATTTTCCTTACAGTTTAAGATATCTTGTAATACAAGATAAAATATTGCCTATAAATAAGGCATGCCTCCCTTCATTTTGTAAAATAATTTAGAACACTACATTCAGCACCTAATTTCATTAATAATATTCCTCATTTTCCTATCATCTGGTCTCTCTCTCTCACTCTCTTTCCTTCTCGTGTTCTTCGTCTTCATCCGAAGCCTAAAAGTTTCATTTTTATTTTATCAATACCACCACCATCATCTTGTTATTTCTCTACCGCCCGTAGCTACCAAGTGTTATGCCCCCTAGCTTAACTATATGACTATGTTGGTCAAACTAGGAAGCATTACTCTTTTATAAACCATAACTTTAGTTTTGTTCAAAAATTTGGGCCAATTTAAACTTTTTAAACTCTCAAACAAAAGAACCTGTGTGATATTATTTTCTGAAAGTGTCTTTACAAACAGTACAACTAAAAAGTCCTTATCCATTTATCTTGCCATCCGCAGTGATATTTACATCATACCAAAATATCAAAATACAAAGAAAACATCACCCATAAGTCAAGCTTGTCTACATCTGTATGATCGTGACGACAAGAAAGCATGCTAGCTAACCAACAACTCTATACATCATATATCTCATCACCTGCATCACAGGAACTAAAACATATCTCATCACATATCTCATCACCTGGCAGTCGGTAAGCCATGTCCACTTATGCAGGAAGGATGCCTGTGCAAATCATACTTATCCAACGCAGACAGACTGGACAATGTACTTAAAACATATCTTATAAAATCAGCACAATGGTACTACTTTAAATCTAATGCGCAGAAAACTTCATTTCTTTGAAAATCATACTTAAATGATCATGTCATGCTTATGTTTCCGTAAACTTTACAATAACAATATAAATAACATATAATTGAAATAATACACATAAACATGTAGGAAAATATCTTGTATCTACTATTATTCTTGTGATGCAGTTAAAATAAATCTTTACTTACCTTGTGTTTGGTAGAAAAGATAGTGGAAATGGTCAGTATCCTCTGTGGTAAGGTGTGTGGAAGATCTGATATCAATTTTATGACTAAAATTATCACTACAATGTAAAATGCTTAAAGAAAACAAGCACAAGACCGAATCACTACTTTTACAAAAGAAGGAAGCCTAATCACAAAATGAACCAAAATGTGATCTATTTTCATAAAAACTAGTCTATTTGCTTCTAAATGGTACCATTTGGTTTTAAAAATATTTGGACAATACCTTCCCTATTTTTAGGATATTTCCATATGATTAAAATCATAGTTTAAGACCTGTAATAACAATTAACAAGTCAATTCCCATATATATAATTCAAAGAGAATCACTTAGAGCAACTTAGGTACACTTGAATTTCTTTCGTTTAGACAAAGTTTAAAACCACTTTTATACTTGTGTGCCATCATAACCAGCCAATGAGTGTAATAACTAATAGGATTCATAAAATATACACTTCAAGTTTAGAAAATCAAATTACAAACATAAAAACTTAAATACATGACAACACTTAAATCCATAACTAGCACACTTTAGTGCTTTAAGTTTAACTTTAATCCTCCACTTAAATTCTGTATTTTCAGCCATATATAAGATTTCCTTAGACCTTAATTCATCGAATAAAAACTTTGATTCAAGAGCTAAAGCAATAGAAATATATTACCAATTCTAAATTCCATAAAAACCTCATTTTGACTAGTTTGAACTTTTATTGAAGCTCTTGCCTTCTACTCCATAAAACTGATTTCTAAAGCTTTGAAATTGATCTTAGGACTCAAGAGGACCTAGAGGAAATATTACTTAAGTAGTATCAAGTGGAGAATTGAAATAACAAAACAAAACCTAGGAAGAAGAGCTAGTAGAATTACCTTGACTAATTTGGACCTATCTTGCTTTCTTGAGCTCAACCTATCTTACTTTCTTGAGCTCCAAATTGAGTTCTACCACTTGGAAACTCTTAGATATAGATAAGGAGAGTTGAGAGAAGTATAGAAAGTGACTAGAGTGGTTCAAGTCATGGCTGGGGGGGAAGAGAAAAGAAATGACTAGATTTTGTCAAAAATCAATACTTAATGGCTAAGAAATGGCATAACTTAAATTCTAAGGGGTATTTTAGGTATTTCGCTAATTACTTTCAATATGTCAAGCTCTAAAACATCTTTAACATACTCACCACGTTGCTGGTCAATCCTATACACCCAAGTGTAGACCAAAATAGTGAAATCAAGTTTAGAAAGTGAAATCTAGTCATACTTTGACTTATGATCCTATATAGCCAATCTTATTGTAATTTGGTGAAACCTAGTCCCATTGCCAATCATTAAACATAAAAAGAAAGTCAATTAGACTCTAATTGATAATGCAAACATAGTATAATTGCCCAATTAATAGAATTCACAAAGATGATATTATGCGATTAAGTTGAATCTAAGCTAGCTTAGTGCAATTAAATACATTTTAGTACAGTGACTGCCACCTCATGCTTACCTAGAACGAACATTTTTGAAAATGCTAAAATTGAGTCCTAAACATTAAATTAGAGCTATTTGACGTGATAAATTCACAGTGAATTTGGCTCCGAAAAGTGTGAAAAATGCATTTTACCGAAAAACTACTATTTGACCATGTTATCAACAGACATAGTTTTTAATGCATGTGCATATAGTATTATCATTCGTGAATATATTCTTTGTTCTTTTCACATACCAAGCTCTCTCTCTGAGGATACTGAGCCTTTACACTACATAGGAATACTTCGACAACCATTAGTATAATAATACATATTGAAAGCATTTAACGATCAAAATGAGTAATTTATCATAAAATTGACACTTGTTTCATGATATATCTATTATGTAATATGAACATATTTATTATTGACTTATTATGTATGTGAGAAATTTGGGTATCACACTAAGTCTCAATTTACATACACATACAGCCAACAGGACTTGTTCACCAAGCCCTTTATTTACATAAGTTCAAGTTCATGCATTTACGACTTTAGTATTGCATTCTCCCTCATCATCTTACTATTTTGATCTAAGCGATGACCAATTTTTGGTCATTCTCATCTCATCTTCATACATATCTTTGCATCTCTATTATTCCTTTCTCACGGACACATATATATATATATATATATATATATATATATATATATATAAACCTTCATATATATTCATGCATGCTTAGCCTTGATCAACAAGTTTCTAATATTTGCATAAATATTCATAATTTCATAGGCTTAATTTGCATGCACCATTTTTGATACTAAGCCCATTGATATTTTTGCATATATTGTCTCCTAGGCCATCTATATCTATTTATATGTTCTAGGCCCATTATCATTTTTCATATCATTTTCTCATTATTGATACTTACTTATTTTCTATTCAATAATTAGTTTTCTATCATTTTTTTATTATCATGTTTTTTTTACGTTACTTTTTCTACCACTTTGTACACAAGTTTCTTTGCACGTTGTTTCTAACTCGTATACTTTATTACTCTTTGGGTACTGGGCTACTCTTTATAACCTCGTGCTTGACCTGTAGTACAAGTTTCAGGTGTTGTACTCTATGTATTATATATATATATATATATATATATATATATATTTGTCTTGTATCTCTACGATCTAGCAAGTAATTTATATTTTTGCTCTAAGTGCGATCAATTATTCTACTTCTCATTCTCCGTAAAAAAATCTATATTATTGTCTTGAGTGCGATCAGTTACTTTGCTCATTTTTTAATTATTATGCGCATTTACTTAGTAATCTGTGTTGTTTTCTCTTACAACCAGTCACATTATTTTATCTAAATTTCAATACTTTAATTTCAATGATATGGTTAGACTTACTACCTCGTAATTCTAATCCTTCTAATTAATTAAAACTGGCATATGGACGGTATTATCTTTGTCAATTTCTGATTATTTATTTTTTTGTACTTTATTTCTACTGCTAACTTCTAGTTGACACTATAGTCAATTTATTCGCTTCAGTCAACTAGTAATATTTAATTCTTTGTCTATTTATTTATTACATTATTATATTACTTCTAGTTCTCAATGACAATATAGTCGGTTTATTTGTCTCCATTAAGTTTTAGTATTATTTTGTTTTTACTTATTCTCGTACATACCAATTGAGTCATCTTTGTAATTATTAATTTTATCGAGATATGTAAAAAGAGTTACTTTCATTATGACCGCCTATACTGTTTTGACAAATAAAAATATTGTAATAATACTTTTTGTTATGCATTCTAATAATCTAATCTAATTATCTTTAATTTTATTTTAATTAAATATAGATCACACTAATTAATTCAGAACATAACTCTGACTCGAACACACTTCCAACAAATCTGAAATTGATTCTGCCACCCCTTACATTACCATGCCAGCACCACCGATCCGATCAATTTGACCACTGATCGAACATGTTTGACAAATCCTCTCTCAATTATCATTTTCAACTACTATCGAGACACAATGTAATGTGAAATTTTGAGCCTTTCATTAAATGAAAATCCTACTTATGAATGATTTGTATTATGTCTCTTTTTTATCGTAAGCTTAAAAAAATCAAAATTGATAATGCAATAGACGAATAGTATGGAAAGTTACCCCCTTAAATTTCAGAAAAAAGCCTCATCACACATTTTAGGCACGTGTCCACAACTAGTTGTCACTAAAGAGACAATACCGAGGCTTTGTAGACCACATTTTGCTAGCAAAATGCCTCTTGTCAAATTCTGCCGCTATATAGCATGTACGCCCCTAATATGTCGTTCTGCTTTGAGCCAAAAACAGCTTATACATTTGTTTTCACATTATCACGTGACACTTAAATTTAAATGGCTGTACAGCTTGCTTTATGGGTATGCCATATCTGGGGAATCAATAATTGACGAAGAAACTATTAACACTAGAGTTTCCTTAGAGACACTTTCAATTTTATGTTTTGCCTGCAATATTTTAAAACAATAAATTTGGTTGGTAATCCACCAATAAATTATTTAAAATCTTAAAAGAAACATAAACTTAATTGGTAAACGTCAAATGATAAAAATTCAAATAACACATATATAATACATATGATGACGTAAAGAGAGAGATAAGAAAAAGGTAATTCCTTTTTAACTTTCTGTTTGTAGAGAAAAAAAAAAATGAAAGTGAAAATTTCACGCTCATTATTATTAAAAAATATTTTTGTCGATTTTGATAACCAAGCATATTTTTCTTTTTAATTTACAAATTTCTATTTATTTAAAATAAAAAAGTAGAAACAAAAATATATGCAAGCAGATCAAAAAGGTTTATTGGCTTAGTTGGATACACTTTTTTTAGGATTAGTTTGGTATTGTGCGTTGTACTCCAGTTATGTTATGAGTAAGAAGTAATTGTTAGAAAAAAAAAAATAGACGTTGAATAAATTTAATCAATAAAATTATTGTATTATTTAAAAATAGTATTTAAGTGTTTAGTACACTATAGAATATTATGTACGTTGTAAAGTAATTTTTTAAACAATTTGTATTATGGAAGTAAAAATAAATTTTTAGTGTAATTTCTTAATATGTTTCTCAAATTTTACTTAAATTGATAGTTAACTAATAACTTTTAAAATCTGTTGACTAAAAATAAGAATTTATCAAATGCTCTTTACTCTCGAGTTTTTCACTAATTATTTTTTAAAAACTAAAAATAGCATTCATAATCAATTCCAAACCAACCCTTAATTATAGAGTATGATAGGATGGTCCTTGTCATTTTATTTAAAAACACAAAAAAAATAGTAAAAAAAAATGTGTATCCAACCATGCAAATCCTTAAGTATCGACTGATATAAATGGGTATACACAATGCAGTTTTGAAGCGAAAATGACAACCCGCACATGCAGTTAATTGACTTTCTTTGACCACATGGTAAAGAATAATAGGATTAACTACACTGCAGCACACAGCGATGTTGTGTAGTGTAGTTATGCGGTTAATTTTTATGTAATAAATAAAATTTATTTTTCACAAAAAGAAATACATTTTTATAAATATAAAAGAATAATAGTCATTTTTCCGCCTAACATTCGTACTTTTCATGAATATATCCTCTCATTTTTTTTCTTTGCATCCAAGTGTTCTATCCAAGTGTTCTTAAATAGCAAATTTTTTTTTCTTTTATTCTCCTCAACTCTGATCCTGTTAGAAAATTAGTGGACAATAATCAAATACTCATTTCACTTTTTAAAGAGCTAAACAAATGGTATTTTTTTTTTATTAGGCATTTTCAAATAACTAGTTTTCTATAATGAAATAAATTAAAAGAGTTAACATAAGCTATTTTACATGGTTAAACATATGTATGCATATATATTAAGAACAAAACAAAAAGGTGTAATATAATATTTTTCATTCAAACTTGATATAAGTGCTGCATTAGACGTAGTTTTTTTGTTGCAGTTTTAGTTTAGTTTCATTGTGGACATGACTGTACATCTAAAGGAAAAGAAAAAAAGTACATCTCTTTGTTTTTTATTTTATTAATATTTAACCATATCAAAAAAATTTATTTTGTATTATTTTTATTTATTTCTGTATTTAATCATAAAAAAAGAAGTATCGGACATTTTCTCTCATATCTTTTACCCTCAATATTAATTTGCTACTTATATTTATTTTGTATTCATATTCTCCCAAAATGGCAAAAAGGTTTCTCTTTTATCCTTTAATACCGGCACCGTTAGATCAATATTAATTTGCTACTTATTTTTATTTTGTATTCATATTCTCCCAAAATGGCAAAAAGGTTTCTCTTTTATCCTTTAATGCCAGCACCGTTAGATCAATATTAATTTGCTACTTATTTTTATTTTGTATTCATATTCTCCCAAAATGGCAAAAAGTTTTCTCTTTTATCCTTTAATACCAGCACCGTTAGATGATTATTAATAGGTAAAGAAGAAATAGTCATTTGATCTTATAGAAATATTTTTAGATATGAAATAATGCAGCCTATTTTGGCACAATTTCTAAAAAAAAATTGAAGCAATTGAATGAAAGCAAAAATTGCTCTATTATGCCTTTTTTTTTTTGGTTTTAATATAGCTAATTATATACAAAGTACTTTTTTTAACCTCTTTTTCATTTATGCTATTAATTTAATCATAAAAAACCAACTATCAATTTGAAAATATCCTTGAGAAAAAGAAAAGTGAAAGACATTTATTTAGCTCATTAAAAAGCAAAATGACTATTTGGTCATTGTCCATTAATAATTTTCTAACAGTATTAGAGTTGAGGAGACAAAGGAAAAACAACTTTATTATTTAGGGATACTTAAATATAAAATCAAAAATAATCAGACAAATTCATATGAGGCAACATATCAAAAGGAAAAATGACTAGTTGCTCAATTTAAAACTCCATAACTAATAAAAATCGTGATAACATCTTACCCGAAAAAATAATAAAGTATTACTAAGTTAATAACCAATCCAAATATCAAATATCGATTTCTTTGCTAGGTTTAAAGATAATTAAATTCTATGTGGTAGGTTTAGTTCAAGCCTAATCTAATCTAAATTTCTATTATAATTTGACACACATAAATATATTTATATAAATATTAAAACTAATATATAACTTATAACTATGCGGTGCGATTAACATGGTTTGGTATAATCCCAAACCGCAAACCACACTACAATCTGGCAGTTGGGAAAATTGGACCCAACCCGCACTGCCCGCAAAAAAAAACTTATAGGGCAGTGCGGTGTGGATTAAGCAACTTCCACTGTTAAATTGGGACTTTGTACACCTCTAGGTATAGAAGGTTGTTCTTTTTCCTAATGGCTAAAGTTGTCGAATTAGTGAATTACACAGTAGAAGACATTGGCCTACTGCTGTCATCTTAGTATGAACTTCAACCATTTTTCTAAAAGTCCCATAAATAAATACAAATAGTAATCAAATTATAAACCCCTCAAGCTTGCTTAGCCAAAATTATGTGATTATCAATTGATAGTATGATGATAATTTTCAACTTTTATTGTCTGGAACTAGGAAATTATATATTTTCTATGACATGCACTTGCATTCACAAAATTAGAGTAGTTAGTTAATTTCTCATTGATAGTTAATTGGAGCTTTAGATTTGTAAAAATTGGAAATATTGTATTTCCAATGTGCTTATTGAGGTTTAAGGTTGAAATAGGTAAAAATGATATTATTTAAAACTTTGAGCCAAAGTTGAAGCTTTACAAGGGTGTGTTTGCAAAAATTATTGTAAAGACTATTTTGCAAATTTTATAAAACTGTACAGACTAAAATGTTAATTTCAATTTTGAATTGGATAGCAACTTAGTTTTAATGTTTCATCTACCTATTCACAAAGTTGTTGCTCTATTTGACACCTAATCCTCTTCTTTGATATCTTAAAGTACAAATGAAATGCCTACGAGTTTTTATCTGTTAATATTCCTCTATTTTTTTTTTCTTTTTCCTTCTCTCTATCGTGCAAAAGTTTAGAGCTTCTCTTTCTTTTTCTCTTTAAAATTTCCGAGTCTTTCTCTCTTTTGGTCTAAAAGTTCAAAATTATGTGGCAAGATATTAACATTAAGGTTTGATATTGTATTGCATAGACAAGATCTTGATAATACTTGAGGTAAAACTCTAAGAAATTAAGCTCTTAAGGTTTAATTGTTTTTAAAACTTCTAATTTAATTTATACGTATTGTAGTCAAATATCCTTCACAATCATCCTCAAATTTAAATCATGAAGATATCTGGACTTCGGGGCCTTTGGGAGTGTATCTTGAGCTTTTATTTTAATATATAAATAAAATATATATTCATCTTGTCAGTGTGTGATATGACCAGCCCTTTGATCAAAGTTTTTATCCCCCTGAATATGCTTCAATTTATTGAATATAACTTTGAGTTGGCTAATATTGCCGATCGAACTTCCTTCAAAGTTGCCGGAGCCAATAAGATAACATTCTCTTTATCAAAGACTCTACCCAATAATAATAATAATGATGGGAGGGAAAGAGGATTATACTGCAATTGGGCACCAATCTAGTAGATATTTTTTTAAACCTATATATAGGTATCATTTTGATCAATTAAATTTTTTATGTAGTTCTTTTTTTATAGTAAAATGTAAGAGAGAGAAATAATATTAATGATACACTTTTTTTTTTTTCATATACATCATTATACCGTTGGATCATTATTAGATAATAATCTAAGAACTAAAAAAAATATCTATACATAAGTAAAAAAAAATACCTATTGAATTCGCAACCATATATATATATATATATATATAAATATAGGGGTCTTATAACAAAATGACAGAATTTGGGACCTATTTTAAGTACATATCTATTTTTTAAATAATGTAACAAAATGACTAATATATAGCCAATATATAAAAAAATAAGTAAATATAAAAGGAGAAAAATGGACATATTAAAATGAAATATAAATGAAGACATATACTCTAATTTTCCAATAGATTAAAGTCCAACTACATTAATTGAAATTAAAAAGGGATCAACTAGGTCGTATATGGCCTATTTTGCATGAATTATGTTAAGTATCTTAAAATTTGAACTAAATTTAGGATACCAACGTATACAGCGTGTGAATTTGTATAATTCAATTAGTAAATGTGATTGATTTCTTTGTGGTAAGTTCTATTACACCATAATAATGATAATTTATATGCCACATGTATTGGTATTAAAAATTTAATAACAATCTTGATATTCGTAGTATCATCTATTTTACATATTTACCCCTTTGTCCCCACTGACCGACTATTGCAAATCGTTTTTATTCATGCAATCTTATCCGCCACCCAACGACCCGAAACATATGATGATTGAGTTGGTGAGATGAACTTGCCCGGCAATAGTCTCACATATTGATCGATTCCAAAGACAAAACAAGGCTCTTCAATCCTATCGATTAGATCGATGTCCAGAAAGTTTTTAAATAGTTAATATTAATTATACTGTTGATACTTTATTCTTATTTAAATGCAAACTTCTTTAGTATTTTTAGTATCTAAGTCCCTTATAATATTTTTTTGTCACATTTAAGGGGAAGAATATAGCTCTATACAAGAACGAAATATAGTTTTAGCTGTTAAACTTTGAAAAGATTTCTGCATTAGTCTTTTCCTAGTTGATGAATTATTAAAAATGTTCAAAAATCAAATGAATACGTGAAACTTTTTAGAAAATATAAGGACAGTGATCTTAATATTAATGTTTAGAATAAACTAAATAATTTAATGACCAACTATATACTTAATCCTTCTACTTCCACAGGACAATTTGAAAAGTGTTATATATTGCATAATGAATGAAATAGGCTTTCTAGTAACTATGTACTTAAAAATGTTGATCATATTCTATATACTAGTGGATGTTATAGGTTTTCTAGTTACTTATATTCATTATTATCACAAGTAGTAAAAGAAAATCTGTCATGTATTTTTGGTGATCTAATTAGTATAACTACTCGAAATTAATTTACCGATGGCCAATTTAAGCTAAAGTGAATTGATTATAAAAAATAAAATAAAATAAAATGAAGAGTATTGGAGCTGTTATTACTAATTGTCCTCGTGTCCTTGCTATCTCAGGATACTTTGGATTTCACTCTGGATTAATCAAGCGGGAGTGGCTATCTGCAAAGACTTTCCGATGCTTAAGTAAGATATTTACTCCCGAGATTGAATAGCAAAGACTGAGTTTATTTTTTTGTCTCATAAAATTGTTGTTTTTCCATCTCTCTCTCTCTCTCTCTCTCTCTCTCTCTCTCTCTCTATATATATATATATATGTATTTCTTTCGGGGATATTTATAACGTATATATATAATCCTAGAACCAAGAACTTGCCGGCTCTCAATCGTAGGATCGAGTACTCTTTTCTCATCATGACTTATTCCAGAAATCACGGACTGTAGTCATTGTAATCTCCCTTGTATTGTCGTGATCTGCTTTCTACCGTCCCATATGGTGCGAGCCAGGCAAAAACGAGACTCTGACAATCCGCCGTCCTGTCAGGACAGTTCGTCCAATGCACATACCTACCTAGGATTGCATTGAATACCCTGACTAGGTCTAGAGTAGTGCGCTGCCCCAATGATCTTCTGACGGAAGACCCTTAAGATTTCTGACCCCAACTGTTGAGGCAAGAATTAGATTGAGCTGAACCCGTCCAGGGCCGAATCACCCGTCCAGGATCTGAGATAGATTCGACCCTAGCCTGCAAGAACCATCGGGTCCAAATCATATCACGAACAATATGTCCCCTATTATCTGTTCCGCTACTTAATCGTCCACGTAACATATATTCTGGGAGTAGGCGCTACAAAGAGAAACGAGATGTACCAAGGGTTGAATGATGAAGTCTAGACTTTTTTTTTTATATATATATAACAATTAAGTCTAGATTTTATTAAAACAATAGGATATAAACTGGATAACTCAAATCTCTTAAAATAAATAAGATACTCGTCGGTATCAGACATGGTTGGGTAGATATAAGATCAAAATTAAACGGTGCACAAAATCATATGTAATTAAATATATAGGTAGAATCTTTTACTGCATGCACTGCTTGAAAAGTGGTGACGAATTTCCATTGACAAGATTATTCAAAAAGTTGTACGTACGATCAAATCAATGCATGTATCCGAAATATTTCAACTTCCTTTTCTCCCCGTAAAGCCAAACTTCTCAATCAATGAATGGAGTGAGACTTTGCCAATTATGGATCTTACTACCAATAATGCATAAAAGTGTCTAATTCCAAAAAAAGAACAATTATGAAAATAAAAATCATGACGTCCGAAATCAATGAGACTTTTCTACACATTATACAATATTTACTATGGACCATAAGTGCAGCACTACAGGATGAGTCTGAGTATGTATGTCAGTGACCGATGATTATAATTAATCGATGACATATATTCGTACGAGTTACTATGTCATTATAATTAATTAGTAAGAGACAAATTGGTAGTATAGTTTTGAACACCATAACGATAATGATGCTCTGTAACGTTACTCATACATTAATATTGGGGAAGCAAAGCCTTTCTCCTCATTTTATTAGTCTTATTTTATATGTTTACTTAATTATATTTTGAGACAACATTCAGCTAAATTATTCCAAAATATAAAATAACTTCACTTTTATTCTCCTTTCAAAATTAATTGGACGGAAGACAAAAAAATAGAAAAACCAAAAAATGATCTGATTTTTTTTTTCTTTTTGTAACGTAGAAAATCTAACTAACTAGCCACTTCTTATGACAGGAAAATTTATTTCCCAAAAGTGATACAGTCGATGGAGAATCTACGGTACATAACTGGAGAGTCGCATATAGGTTAGGCCGATTTAGAAATACTCGTCATGGAAGATTTGTAATTGAATGGGTACAGTAATCGCACATATCAATTCAGAAGTTTAGATATAAGTAACTTGAGAGTTACTTTTTCACGACTCCAACCCCAAGTCAGTGACAAAAAAAGAATTTGACAAGTAGAAATTCATAATTTATTTTAAAAAATAAAATAAATATGACAGCTAGTTTATAAAAATAGTTTAAATTTTTAAATTCTCATAATTTATGATCATCACTAGCATAAACTGTTAATAATAGTAATAAAACATAAATATGTATTACACCGTCATCACCAGTGGGTATTATAGATAATACAAACTAAATCTAAAATATAAGTATCGAAGTAATTACGAACCACAAATTAGGGTAAATTTTCTTCTCGGATTATTCCGCTCCGGAGTTGCCCAAGTATGAGTATCAAAGTAATTACCAACCACAAATTAGGATAAACTTTCTTCTTAGATTACTCTGCCTCGAAGTTACCTAAGTCGCATTGTAAATCACCTGAGAAGAGAAAGAAAGGGGAATGAGCATTCACATACTCAGTAGGAATTTTAATTACCCTTTTTGGTATGAATACAACTTTTCAAACTTGCATGATTAGTACCTTTCCAAAATCTATTTATAAAATAAGTTTGCAAATAAATCAAAATCATAAGAAATCATATTCATTATTGTACATATCATAAATCAACCAAGTATAAGTATATACATGAGCTCTCATCCTTCCATCACGGTCCTGTAATACCTCTGTAATAGAGGTACCCAGCATCCTGATACTACCCGGAGGTATATCAGCAAATCCTGCACAGGGGCCTAGGTCTCTCACCTAGCGCTACAGCAACTCGCCAGTGATCTAAATATCATGATACTAAAATGGAACTCAAGTATGTGATCCTATGGTAGATACAATATGTCATAGAATGTGTAATAACCATGCATCAAGTATTTAAGAAATCATGCTATAATACTCATTTGGTATTATTATGGGATTTACAGAAAATCGAGCAACATAACGGCTGTATTTTCCCAAAACCAAATTTTAAACCTGCATAAAAATCATAACAACCAATTGCACAATAATACAATATATCTCAATAGTTCACAAATTTATCAAATATCCAAGCAAACCATTGAATTCTATGAAAATCGACATTTCCGAGAAATAGGTCATAATGCTCATTTTAAATCAAAATAAGTATAAAACTTGGTAATTGAACCCCTACCTCACTAGAATAGTGATATCACGCCAATGGATTCTCAAGGTACCGACAAACGATCACTCAGACGGTTGAAAACCAATTCTAGGTACTCAATCGCTCACTTGTGAAAAATCAACTCCTCAACGGAGCTTCGAATCAATAAACAAACATCCTTACCGAACTCCTAGCACCCAAAATAGTTAGATCAGGCATATCATTCGACCAGTTCAATCGGACCGACCCCGGACCGGTGTCACGCAAAATGAGACAAAATCTAAGCTGTTAGATATAGTTTTTCATGCCGATCACTAAATATGGTCAATATATATCAAACTTCACAATTTTCCGAGTATATTCCAAAAACAACAACAAAAACAAAATCTAACGATCGGATCAAAAGTCGAACCCGAACTAAAAAATACACAAAAATGGTAACTTTTAATCCGGGCAAAATAGGATCGTGATATATATACCTGGAGAAAGCCCACGACGAGAAGATTCGAATGCTGCCGGTTTTGCAGTTTTTTATCACCAAAATTCTCGCTGTCGAGCGACGGCAGCAGCGGAGATTCGCGTCCTCTCCCTCGGCAATGCGACAATCCGGCGCCCCGGAGCTCCGGCAGTCAGCTCGGCTGGGCGGCGTGCGTCGTCTAGGTGCGGCGGCGGGCGCGACGGAGAAGGGAGTGAACGGGCGGAAAAGAGAGAGGGTGAGTGAAAAATATTTGTTTTTTAAAAAAATATTTGGTCAAAAGACCCTTTGCCCTTGGTAAAAACGAGATTTTACATAATTCACTTAATAAATAGGCATATGGTCTAAGTTGAGTAACGAGAAAATTCAAGTGTTGAAATTTATAAGCTCAAGTTCCCAAGTATATAGTACTCCTTAACTTGTTCATGTACATGTAGTTTTGCTGTCAGTAAAGGTGATATAACGAAAGACGAGGAGAAAGTAGAAGAGTTGATTGTTTAGTAGGGGAAAAAAAATGGATGACCAAAGATTAATATTAATATCAAAATATGATGATTCATAAACATCATATTCTTTGTACGTTGTTAAATTTGATAGTCTAATAAATAGTTTCCCCTAGCCAAACAAATACTTGTTTGGTGGAGCATCACTCGTTTTGTGGTTGTTCTGTATTTCAAGATATGTATACATTATATATTACTATTAAGTATGTGCAAACAATGAATTTTCTTTTTTTCTTATTTGCAGTTTTTTTATTTCACCGGGTTCGCTTAATTAGGGTTTTAATGATATTCGTGGAGGTTTTTTTTTTTTTTTTTTTTTTTTTCCTTTCAATAGGAATGTCTTAGTATAATTATATGAAACTTTCTTTTGGGAATGTTTTCTTTTGTCTCTGTTTCAAATTAAGACCATTGCCTTGTAAGAACTTCATTATTATAATTATTATACTCGGAGTTGGGTGGCAGAGATTTTTCCTCCTATAATAGTGCGGATATAATTGGGAGGATTATGATATTTTACGTGAATATTCATAAGTTTATCAAAAATAAGAAAAAAATTCTATTCATATTTTCTTAATTTCTTCTCTCCATTAGGTACCATTAAGTTTTAATCACAAGCAAAGCCAGACGCTACTGGGGATTGATTCTTGCCCGAAATTGAGGGATCCGTAAGTACTTTCATAGTCATTTCAGGCAAAACACCTTTTTGGTCCAATTTTCTTTGGGTACCCCACAGACACAACTCTCTAAGTCATTAATTTTCTTTTGAAGGGTCCCACATTAGACAGTACATCAAGTGAAATAATAATGGACCCCAAACATTCTCGTCACTCTATAATTTCCTTGACATGTTTACTGATACTGACAAATATTTTGCTTGCTTGCTTACGGGACCATGGCCATCTGTGTCACCAAATTTATGGTGAGACCACATGAACGCAGGTTAATTTCGGAAGCAGCTTCATTATTTTTCCTAGTCCAAAAAACCAAATATTCAATGTTTGCTGTCAAATTAAATTTATTTTATACAAAATTTCGATTGATCAAAATCCTCTTATGTACTTAAATGTATATCAATTATATAAATACTTAAAGATGCTAAAAGAATTGGGATTCCTTTTTGGAAATTAGAAATATTGGGTTCTTAATATGGGATGAGAATAGGGCTAAATTAAGAGATTAGACTATTCTTCTGATTTTTTTTGAGACCGATGGAACTCGAACCTCTTACGAGGAAACCATAATATGAGGACGTGCAAACGAATAAATTATCATATTCATTATCTTTCTTTTTTTTTTTGGATAATATATTCATTATCTTTCTATAACCCTTGGAATAATATCTTTTCTATGAATGAATTATTTTTTATTTGTTACACTTACACAGACGATAGATATGTAGAATATCAACTGTTGTCTATCTATCGTCAGCCTATGATCACCATTTGTTTAATTACCAGTTATAAGTAGTAACAGTAACACGGCAATATATAAACACATATATATATATATATATATATAATTACATGTACACAAAAGTTTTCAATACGAAATGGGAGCTTTATTTTCAAATTACGTGATACTACTCTTTAACCCTCAACCGTGTACTGTGAGACCTGATCCGATGGATTTTTCTTTTTCTTTTTTTTTTCTTATAAAATTGAAAGAGACCTGAGTAAGTGATGATCATTGACGAAATAATTAGAAGGGTGTTCTTTTATGTATATTTTATTACAAGTGCAAATCGTGGGGTCGTGGCCCTCGTCAAACAAAGCTGTAACGAGTGGCTTATTTTGAGCCACGTCTCAATAGAATCTTTTTCTGTCTGTTTGGTACGTGACTTGTAGTTCATCGGTACGTTAAACTATACTTCACTGTACAAAATATGTACATATATATACAGCTGACACATATACTATGCATATATAGCTCTACATCTACACTTCAGAACCAATTTGATTCCATTTCTCAGTATCTTCACTTTCGATTTTTTTCATATAATAATAAAATCAGTAAAGTGAGAAAGATCAAGATCATGATCATGGACAGATCAACGGTAGGGAAAGCAACTGTTAGTACTTCAACAACACTAGTGGATGACTCAACTGAGATAAGCATTTTCGATGCTCAGAAGTACTTCAACGAGCTAAACCATCTAGAAGCTCAGAAATCCGGTACTAACACCGCCGCCGTCATTAATGGCGGCATCCGGGTTTCTCCGCTCGACGACAACGTTGTCGTCATCGAACCTCCGAGATTGTCCTCAGCCTCGTCCTCCATCGATTGCTACTCGAACAGTACGTACCGAAACTACATGCGGACTCGCTCTTTCCGGTCCGCCGCCACGCCGACCGCCTCATCGGAGGCCAGCTGGAACAGTCAGACCGGCCTCCTCTCCGTCCCTCCGGGATCCGTGGCGGTATCTCTCCGAAGCCCTCTTTATTCGGACGATAAGAAAATCAGAACGACGGCGGCGGCGACAACATCAATGACGCCCTTCTCGGCCGCGAAATGGCTCAGTATGAGAAGGAAGTGCCCTTGTTCATGCAAGAAATCAGTTCAAGTTAACGAAAAATCGCTCCGAACGCGGTCATCGGAAAATCATGATCGTCTCCCCATACCACAAATAGTCCTACCGCCGCAAACTCCGTCGTCGTCATCGACATCGTCGGTCGACCGTTTGATGCATAGTCATAGCCTCAGAGTTGGTGGTACTACTATTCCTAATGGTACGGCCACCTCAAAGTCATCCGTGGCGGAAATAAGACCAAGCAGTACTATTGGTAACAACAGTTTCGAGAAGAACTGGGGTGTCCAACCTCGACGATCACGAAACTCTCGTGACACAACAAGGTCGTTCTCGTCATCTTCCGCCATGGAAATGAGCAACGATGATCGTTCAAAGTTGCAGGTTTCGCATGGTATATCGACAATTAGGACCGCAAACGGGAGATTGTCGTTCACGGAACAGCAACAGCGTTGTGGTACCGGTTCTTCTACTAGTACTAATAATGCTACTACTACTGGGTTTACGTTTCCTATACTGAGCGTAAACCCGGGCCCGTCTCCACCATCGTCGTCGTCTCCGATAATTAAAATGACGTCTTCGCTTAAAGATCCAGCAATATCTAATTCAATCCAAGAAGATCCAGCTCGAGACTCGCTCGAGATTTTCCGACCCCCGTCGTCGTCCCATGATCATCAGCAATCAACTTCGAGTACGTTAATTATTCCTTCGAGCCACAAAAACTCGGAGCATTTCATGAGATCATCCTCATCGGATGCTAATAGAATTACTCACCATCAGACTTTCACGTTTCCAGCAAGTCCCACATCGAGAATAAGAAGCAGCAACGTCATCGGTGTTAGTAATAACAACAACAATGCTGATGTGGACGACGTGGCCAGCGACGGCAGCTCCGATCTGTTCGAGATCGAAAGCTTCTCAACTCAAACGACGACGACAACCGCCACCACGACCACCACCGCAGCCCACCCGTCCATTTTCCTCTACCACTGCCAGCGACGGGACTCCATGGAAGAAGCGGCGGCGGCGGCCGCTGCTTCGAGCTTCCAATCAATTCGGCGGTTCGGTCCGAACCCCGACGTCATGGCTGGATTGTACGACCACCACCACAACCACATCAGTAGGCGGACAAGCCTCGATGAGCCGTCTATGATGACACCCGCTGCCGCAGCGGAGTGCTACGCCTACGAGCCTAGCGAGGCGAGCATCGACTGGAGCGTGACTACGGCCGAGGGATTCGATCGCGCGAGCGTTGCTAATGCGTCTGAGGCCGACTACGGCGAGTTCCTTGTCGCGCCGCTGGAGGTTCCGGCACTGTTGCCGGAGAAGAGCAGGAGGAGATCGTCTGGAAATGGGCTGCTAATGAGCTGTCGATGCGAGAAGGCGGTGAGCGTGGGCCCGGGCCCGCGGCCAGTCTCGAGGCCGGTGGGGCCGACCTCGGGTACTTCGGCTGGTGGTGGAGATTATGGACGTCCGGTGGGGCCCGGGGTATCGGTATCGTCGAGCTCCACATTGGCCATGTGGGAGGTGGCCCACAAGAGGTGAAAGAGCCAAAGCTATGACGGTCTCAACCAGCTCGGCTGTCTATTGCTTTTGCAACAAGCGGAGGGAGAGCAGAGCGGTCTTTGAGGACATTTCGCAAACATGTAGTGTGTATGGATGCATGGCAAGTTCTATCCAGTTCCTCTAGA
>JXTB01000082.1:21407-39010 GCA_002914805.1 Parasponia andersonii
CACCACACAACGAACTACTACAGGAGAGAGTCCATTCTCCTTGGCTTATGGATATGAAGCGATGATTCTTGTTGAAATTGGTGCGGGGTCCCTGCGGCGATCTATTTATGAGCAAAAACAGAATGAATCATTACTGAGAGTTGAACTTGATCTTTTAGAAGAGCGGCGTGAACAATCTCAGCTCCGAATTGCATCATACCAACGGCACACTACTCGATATTATAATTCCAAAGTCAAGGGTAGACATTTTGAAGTTGGAGATCTTGTTCTTCAACAAGTTCTACCTCATAATAAGAAGCATGGCTCTGGTGTGTTTGGGCCTTCTTGGGAAGGACCTTATGTCATTGATAATGTCATTCGACCTGGAACGTATCATTTAGCTCGCATCCGTGAACAAAAGATCGAGCACGCCTGGAATGCTGAACAGCTTCGTCGCTATTATCAATAATTCTTCATGATGTCTTCGATAGCCTATTGTATCTTCATTAATATTCAATATTACTTCGGCTATTACTTCAACTCGGTTATTACTTCGGCTATTCTTCAATTATAGTTTTATGGCAGTTTTCAGACACCATAAAACTCGGGGGGCAGTGGGATCAGAATTATCTCCTACTTGTTTCCTAAGGAACTATGCAAACGTTCATTTAGAGGAGATAGGGTTTTGGATCGTCGAGGTGTCTAAATATCACTTCATTGATGCATCTGAATCTCCTTAAAATGCTAGGATTTTCTCCTCGCTTCATGCCTCAGCATGTCGTATTGCGCAATTTCCCTCCTCGAACAAAAAAGTAACCAAGCAAAACGTTCATTGTTCGATGTGGTATATTGCTACTCTATTTTGACATGGAACTTTTGAAATACAGTTAGAGTTTGCATCACTCGTATTAACTGGTTTCTTAAGCGACCTAACCCATCCTAACACTTAAAACTCGTTTTAAGTTAGTCGGATTTAAATCGCTAAAAGCGTACTGATCAATCACTTGTGATTGACTACTTGGTTAAAATTACTATTGTTTCTTTTCATTATTTTGTAGGAGCATATAAGAAGAAATGATATTTATTTGATATTTATTAAAGCTATCGTCCATACAGAAGGGGGACAAAGCCCGCATTGTTTTAATATAAAAAAAAAAAACAAAAAAGCAACTCAGGTGGACGGGCTCGC
Organism: Parasponia andersonii; assembly: GCA_002914805.1. Taxonomy (NCBI): domain Eukaryota; kingdom Viridiplantae; phylum Streptophyta; class Magnoliopsida; order Rosales; family Cannabaceae; genus Trema; species Trema andersonii. Next base: position 22,576 of record JXTB01000082.1, read on the forward strand.
ACCGTCATCCCCAGCCTTCGTCGCATCCTCCTTCCAGCTCTGCACAAGCTCGACCACGTCCTCGCCAAGAATGGAGAAGTCAAAATCCGGATGCTCGCAGAATATGTTGAAGATGATGGTCGACGAGGCGATATCACTAGCCTTATCTTCAAGTTCTTTGACCTCGGTCGCTTTGAACTCTTCAATGGCTTTGTGAACCGCCTCGGTGGTCGCTTCTCTCATACGGTCCGGATACTCAGAAACGACCTTCTTGAGCTCTTTGACTTCCTCCTCGAGTTTTTCCTTGGCGAGTTTTTCTCTGGCTAGGTCCTCGAACATCTGCTGCTTTTCCAAGTTGAAAGCTGTTCTATCTTCTTCCTGAGCTTTTTCCAAGTTCTCGAATGCTTGAGTTATCTCATCAACCTTCTCAGCTTTCTCTAAGCATTCGAGAACTGGATCGTGCATCAAGACAGCAACAGCAGCAGTCTAAAAAAAAAAAGAAAGAAATGATGTAAATCTCCAAGTTATCAAAAGTATTTATGAAGAGGAGATTGAGAAGCTTACGTTCGCCAGCATCCTCATCGCAGATCCGAAAGCGACCTTTGCAGAACGTCGCTTCATCCGCTCCCAACCTTCTTCAGACGTGAAGCGGTCGATAAAAGCTGCGCTCATTCCAGCTTTTTCTGGTAGTTGGTTAAGGGGTGCGAAGAGCTCGTCGCTTTTATCGACCAAGTTTGGTTTCGAAAGGGCGGCTTCGGGAGGAGGTTCGGGAGTGCTCGCTGACTGAGATGGCTGAGGAGGTGGCGAGCTCGCCGGGACGTCCTCAAAGGCGACTTTTCTCTTCTTTGAGCAGTCGACCTTCTCCTTCCTTTTCGACGGTAGAGTACTCTCAGGTGTCTTATTTTTTAACATAGATCTGAGAGTTGAAGGAGGTGCTCGCAGACCGTTGCCAATAACCATCTCTGTATGGAATATGTTAGTAAGAGAAGAAACAGTAAAGGCAATAAGAGTAAAGAGTGATTACCTTCTTCTTGAGGAGCTGGTTGAGAAGCTGGTGGTGAGACAGTCTCTGGGGATGAAGGCTCTGAGCGAGGTGGTGTGGCCCGTGCCTTTCTTTTTTTGATCCTGGAGGATGAGGCACCTAAGTCTGTCCTCCTCGACTTCTTCTTCGAGCTCGACGGTCGGGAAAGAATAGGGGGATCGGGGAATGCAGCACCCTTTGGAATCAGACCGCAAGCGACCAGGTTCTTTGATGTGCCAAGAACCTTCCAGTTAAATTCTTCAACTGGAAGCTCGTTGATTTTGCATACTCTTGCGAGCTGGTCACAGGAGAGTCCGGGTCGATCCCTATTATCTGCGATGACATTGGAATGCGATCAGTATAAGGGATAAATATATAAACAAGGCAGTAAATTAGAAGACTACCTACCGGGATTTTGAAAGAAGTCGTTAGCTGCATAGTCAAAATGGAAAAATGGACTTTTCCATTTTCCCATATTGTTGCGAACCCCGTAGATCGTTCTTATTGCTTGACTCGACCACTTGCTCGCATAGAAGAAGCCGAAATCTGATGGATTTGATTTTACTTGGTAGAACTAAGCAAATTCTTTAGGTGTAGGAGTTTCTAAGCCTAGTTTATGGTATAGTATATATAATCCTACCATGTATCTATAAGTATTAGGGGTCAATTAAAAAGGGACGACCCCATAGTAATCGATGATTGATTTTATATATGGGTGAAGTGGAAGTTGCACACCACACTTGAGGACTGCCTCAGAAAAGGAAGCGAGTCCATGAGGGGGAGTGTGTGGTCGATTAAACTCCATCGGCAGACGAAGGGGGGTGGCAATCTTGTAGCTGATCGCAATTTTTCTGAGTTTATTCGACGTGCAGCTTGTTCGAATGTTGGTACAGGACCAGTTCCCCTCTACGTACTGGTAGCCAGAAGAAAATGCGGGAGCATCCCTAATGTGTCTGGGCCACTGATCCTGGGGAAGATCACCTATTCGGGGACTACTTTGTCTTGCCCCTGTTATTTTAACCTCGGGTCGAGGTAATCTTCAAGATTAATAGAGCTAACACTTGAGTTAGATTCCCCAGAAAAGGCATTTCCTTCCCTAAAATCCTCACTACTAGACATCTGAAAAGAAATATACAGGGATTCAGATATTGAGGATTTCCACTATGATAGCATTCTAGGTATTTATCCTAAAATTGCATTAAACAAACAAGCCTATTCCTAAATGTTCTACGGTTTCATCCAAAAATGTTCGAGCAGTTCATCAGAAAATGTTCGAGCAGTTCGTCAGAAAGTGTTCGAGCAGTTCATCAGTAAATGAATTATCAGTTCAGTGAAAATAAAATAGGGTATCAGACCCTAGAAATTCTTTTCATTGGATTACTTCTAAGCGATATCTAGAAATTCTACTCCTTAGACTGAAAAAGGGGGGTATAAAAAACTCTCTCGTTTCACTTCGGTGAAAAGAGTTTATTCCCAAAGATTATTCTCAAGAATCGAAGAAAGAAGAGAAGAAATAAACTGACCTTTCTTCAGAAGCAGAAGATTTGAGGCGATTCCAGACTTTGTCGGAGAAGAAGCTTGATTTGAGCGAGCTGAGAGAAACGGCGCTAGGGTTGCTTGGAGTCTTGATGTTTTATGAGATATAAATAGTGAAATAATAAAGGACGGGAAGATATCTAATATTTATAACCCAGGTACCGTCAAATCACAGCCGTTGATTAAGAGATTTGAATTTTAGATTTGAAGGCTGAGGATTGCGCGGGATTTGATTTCATCCGAAAGGTCAGGATTATTTAAAATTTGAAAAGATTTGGTGTGACAGTTAGACTTCCTCGAATTCCGCTCTCTCGGAAAAGGCTACACATGTTCAAGGTCTGACAGAGAAAGATACGCGTGATCTTAAGAGATGAGATTTAGAATCTGGCGGATCTTCGACTATTCAGTTTAGATTTAGATGCTTAACTATGAAGTGTATGCTAATTGGCAAGATGAATATTGGTGAGGCTTAACTTGCTGTTCAAGAAGAACTCATGCCATTTTGGGTCAACAGATTATGAAGTGAAAATGTATTTATTGAATCATAGGTGAGTGTGTGAAAACTTAGTACTTCTTAGCAACTCATAACCTGCTCTTAACAAATATATACTCTAGATTATGCAAAGATTCTGAAAAGTTAAACTTGTGCAAAGAAAACTGATCAAGAATAAATTTGCTGAGCAAGCATTTTCCATGGGTATTGTTTGTGATCGTGCTAGAGTACCAGAGATGGTTCTTTCTGCAAGTCCACTTTTTGGTATTTGTTTCTTCATTTGCACATTGGCAACCCTGCACATTCCAACATTATTCCTCCCAGTTGATCCTCTTTCCTAGATCTTCCAGAGTACAGGGGTCACTATACAATAAAAAATTACTCAAGACTAGCTTCACGCGTTGAGAATGGTAGCCTCTTCCAACAAAGTTGCCTAGTACTATAACAACTCAACAAATTATTTTTAAGATCATAATTTCAAACACAAGAATTATTCAAAACAATCAAAGCATAAATATAAAATATTCTATCCGATTGTGACAGGATCAAGAGAAAAAGGAAAGCACAAGCTGCATGTAGAATATCAAATCATACATTGTGATTTAATTCCTCAACCAAAATAACAGAAAATCACTCCAACAACAGAGAAGAGATTTACATGATGCACACAAAAAGCTTATAAGTCATATTTAGCCGACGGCACCGAACAACATTAACAAACAGAGTACACTGCCTTACCAAGTGTTTCACACCTAGAAGCATCAAGAGCCTTTGCAAACAAATCAAGAAGTATGTGATGAGTGTAAAGTCCTTTGATAAACAAGAGCATTGATAGCTCATCAACAATTTCTTCACCAACAATCAAATACGTGAGTTTTAACGTGAACACGAACAACCCTACCTATGCATGGACATGCATAGAGAGATATAGTCTGGGTCTACTTCACTTTACTTCATTATATATGCATGGAAGATGTTGAATAATACCCTTGCCTTCCTTTATCGAAGAGCAGATACATCTAATATATTTTAGTAGAGTGCGCTTCAGAGAAACTTTGCTAATGTTGCAATCGAAATCCCAACTAATTTAAATGACCAAAAAGAAAAAAAAATAAAAGAAGAAAAACAGAAAAGAAAATTAATAAAGTAAAAGGTGATCTCCAATATATATTTAAATATATATCTCTGATGATAAATGTCATAGAAGGAAAACTATTGCTGATGATGTCCTATGATGGACATTTGATTGTACATTACTGCATGCATATGGTCTTGGAAACGAATATGAATATGAACTTATCCAAGTTAAAGCATTGTTTAATTAAGTCATGAATGTGAATTTTGTTGCCACTTTAATTGTGGAGAAAAAGTATACAAAAATTGTATTCACAAACCAAAATTTCTCTAGCTACGAGCCACCAATTAACCACCTTCTACAGCAAACAAACATCTAGATCCCCACTGATCCTAATAATTTTGTCACACTGGAGGATGGGTCCACAATTCAAAATCACATTTGGGAATTGGTTAATTACTTATAATACTCGTATGACACTGGTTGATTGGAAATAAATGGGTTTTTCGACTGAAACTCAACTTCGATATTGGCAGTCTTCAATGCTACAAAGCCTAACATAAAGCCACTAACTATCTAGAGTTGTCTTGGCTCTTGCACTTGGCTGGGAACTTGATGCAAGCATTTGCTGCTCTTACCGAATTATGGCTCAACTGAAAACAATTCCAAGCCAAAACTCTGCTACATTAATTACCAAGTCTTTTACTGATCACTGTTTGTCTTTCACACACCAATACTGAACTCAACTTGTTGTATTATTCATCAAGGACTTTGACTTCATATTCGCTTTTAATTAGGACCATGGACAACTGTACGATCCTCTGCTCGTCTTAATCTGAATAAGTGATATATATATATATGGGCACCAATTCAATAGGTATTTTTTTTTACCTATCAATTTGGCCAATGAAAATTTAGCATGTATATTTTTTTATTATAGAAAGTAAGAGAGAGAAAGTACATTAATGATGCATGTCTTTTCATGCACTTTATTATAGTCATTGGATCATTATTAGATGGTGATCCAACGGCTAAAAAAATAATACATATCCATAAGTAGAAAAAAAAATACCTATTAGATTGGCAACCTATATTTATATAATGTTCCACCTCCCTTTAGCTCTTTTGAAAAATCTCTCTCTAGCCTCTATGGTGAACCATTCGATAGCTATAGCTGATATCACCCTAAATACCATGGGTGCCTTACAATATCAATATCTTGTTAGCATTTTAGCTTGTTAGTTTTTGTAATTATTTTTAGACTTTATACCACATCGCATGTGTATGAATATTTGAGGTTTATAATTAGGTACAAATAAAGCCTATTGTAATTGATTTTATTCATCTCAAAATTAGTTTCCTATTGGTGAGGATCTTTATTCCTAGGGATCTTTATAGTTTTGTTTTTATTCCTTTTTCCCATTTGTTTCTGGGTTTTTCGCATTATAGTATAAATTTTGTATTTTCTCTTATTGAAAGTTAGTGAAGTGGTCAGTAATGCCCAGAGGACATAGGTAATTTGCCAAACCTCACTACATTTTGTATTCTCTTTTACTTTTTGTTTTTTCTCACATTTAGTATTTTCTGCGCATTTTCTGTTTTCGTTAAGTAGTTAGTTGGTAATTTATATTTTAATATTATCTTAGTATTAAATATAAGCATTTGGAGTAGTTGTGGTTCTGCTGCACAACAAGTGATATTATAGAAGCAAGTTCACCCTAGGCTTTGTTTGTAGCTATTTGAAATATTAGTAGAAATGTCAGAATTTTTGTCAAAGCCAACAAAGATGAAAACTTTGAATAGTGCAAAAATCGACGTGGAGAAATTTGATGGCCGAAATAATTTCGGCTTATAATAATGCGAGATATTGGATGGTTTATGTCAACAAGATCAAGATATTGCTCTAGAAGAGATAAAACTAGAAAAAATGGATGATAAAGAATGGGAGAAGATCAATCGTCAAACTTGTGGTACGATCTGCTCATGTCTTTGTAAAAAATAAAAGTATCCATTCATGAGGGAGACTTTTATAAGTATGCTCTGGAAGGCGTTTGAGAATAAATATATGAAGAGGAGCAATGAGAACTGGCTATACTTGAAGAAGAGACTTTTTCGCCTCTAGTTGAAGCCTGGTACGATAATTGGTGACTATATTGATACTTTTAATTAGTTGATTGCAGATTTGTTGAATTTGAATGAAACCTTCAATGATGAGGATAAAGCAATGTCGTTGATTGGGTCATTTCCTGATGAGTTAAATCATCTCTGTATTACGTTGCTGCATTGGAAGGAAAAATTATCCTTCGATAAAGTGAGTGATACATTGTACAATCATGAGATTCAGAAGAAATATCAAAAGGAGAATAGGGACCTTCCAGCAGAAGCACTTACAGCTAGGGGACATAGTCAAAGCCGTAAGCAAGATATAGAATATAATATCTCCCATATATGAACTCATCATACGAATAATTCTTTATTACTCATTTCACGCCTTAGAATCTTTTAGATGTTTGCATAAGATAAACATACATATCACATGTATATCAATGGGACATAAATGAAATAGAAATTCATAACATGAAATTTATTAATAACAAATAGATACTAAATAGTCAAATAAATATTGTTTATAATGTATAAATACTAAACTGCTTTATAGGACATTATTTCAACAGCCACCTCTTAACTTATAAATGTTACGCCCCGTAGCTTAACTATATAACTATGTAGGTAAAACTAGGAAGTATTACTCTTTTATAAACCATAACTTTAGTTTTGTTAAAAAATTTGGGCCAATCTAAAGTTTTTAAACTCAACGAAAGAATCTACATGACATTACTTTCTAAAAGTGTCTTTACAAACTGTATAACCAAAAAGTTCTTATCTATTTTTCTTGCTATCCGCAGTGATATTTACATCATACCAAAATATCTAAATATAAAGAAAACATTGCCCACACATCAAGCTCATCTACATCTATATGATCATGGCGACAAGAAAGCGTGCTAGCCAACCGGTAACTCTATACGTCATATATCTCATCGCCTGCATCAAAGAAACTAAATAAGCTAATGCTCAATAAGTAAAGATCATGCATGCTCGTGAACATGTTTCATGCATAAACTTCATTGAAATTCCCATTGTACTCTTTCTTCTATAACTTTTCATGTTGATGCACTTTTCTTAGAAAATAATTCGTTATAGGACCCTTGAGTACACTACAAAGTCGCGGTAGTCGGTAGGCCGTGCCCACCTATGCGGGAAGGAAACACATGGCCAATATGAACCATATCTTCCCAATGCAGACCGACTAGGTAATGCACCTAATAAATCTCATAGTACAATGCTCAGTCCTAGCATTCGGTAAGCCGTGTCCACCTATGTGGGAAGGATGTCTGTGCAAACCATACTTACCCAATGCAGACAGACTAGACAATGTACTTAAAACATATCTTGTAAAATCAGTATAATGATATTGCTTTAAATCCAATGCGTGGAAAACTTCATTTCTTTGAAAATCATGTCGTGGTTATGTTTCCGTAAGCTTTACAAGAATAATATAGATAACATATAATTGAAATAATACACATAAGCATGTAGGAAAGCGTCTTGTATCTACTATTGTTCTTGTGATGCAGTTAAAATAAACCTTCACTTACCTTGTGTCCCGTAGAAAAGATAGTAGAAAGGGTCAGTATTCTCTGTGGCAAGGTGTATGGAAGACCTGATGTCAATTTTATTACTAACATTATTACTACAATGTAAAATGCTTAAAGAAATCAAGTACAAGACCAAATGATAGCTTTTACAAAAGAATGAACTCTAATCACAAAATGAACCAAAATGTCATCTACTTTCATAAAAACTAGTCCATTTGCTTCTAAATGGTACCATTTGGTTCTACATATATTTGGACAGTACCTCCACTATTTTTAGGACATCTCCACATGATTAAAATCATGGTTTAAGACCTGTAATAGCAATCAATAAACCAATTCCCACATATACAATTCAAAGAGGATCATTTAGAGAAAGCTAGGAACATTGGAATCCCTTTCAGTTAGACAAAGTTTGAAACCTCTTTTATTCTTATGTGTCATCATAAACAGCCACCAAATGAGTGTAATAAATATATGGATCCATAAAATATACACTCCAAGTTTAGAAAATCAGATTACAAATATAAAAGCTTAATCTACCACACATGACAACACTTAAATCCTTAACTAGCACACTTTAGGGCTTTAAGTATAACTTTAATCCTCCACTTAAATTTTGTATTTCCAGCTATATAGAAGGATTCCTTAGACCTTAATTCATCAAATAAAAGCTTTAATTCAAGAGCTAAAGCAGTAGAAATAAATTACCAATTCTAAATTCCACAAAAAGCTCACCTTGACTAGTTTGAATTTTCGTTAAAGCTCTTACCATCTACTTCCACAAAAATGATTTCTAAGGCTTTGAAATTGATCTTAGACTCAATAGGACCTAGAGAAAACATTACTTAAGTAGTATCAAGTGTATAATTGAAATAACCAAACAAAACCTAAGAAGAAGAACTAGTAGAATTACCTTGACTAGTTTGGACATTTCTTACTTTCTTGAGTGCCAAATTAAGTTCTACCACTTGGAAACTCTTAGATATAGATAAGGGGAGTTGAGAAAAGTGTAGAAAGTGGCTGGAGTGGTTCAAGTCATGGCTAGTGAGGAAGAGCAAAGAAATGACCAGATTTTGTCAAAAATCAATACTTAATGGCTAAGAAATGACATAACTTAAATTCTAAGGGGTATTTTAGGTATTTGTTCACTACTTTCCATGTGTCCAGATCTAAAACATCCTTAGCATACTCAAGTGTAGACAAAATAGTGAAACCTAGCTTAGAAAGTGAAATCTAGTCATACTTTGACTTATGATCCTATATGGACAATCTTATTGTAATTTGGTGGAACCTAGCCCCATAACCAATCATTAAACATAAAAGAATGTCAATTAGAATCTAATTAATAATGTAAACATAGTATAATTTCCCAATTAATAGAATGCACAAAGATGACATTATGCGATTAAGCTGAATCTAAGCTAGTTTAGTGTAATTAAACACAATTTAGTACAGTGACTGCCATCTTGTACTTATCTGGAATGAACATTTTTTAAAATTCTAGAAATGAGTCCTAAACATTAAATTAAAGCTATTTGATGCGCTAAATACACAGTGAATTTGGTTCCAAAAAGCGTGAAAGATGCATTTAACCGAAAAACTTCTTTTTGACCAAGTTATCAATAGACATGGTTTTTAATGCATGTACATATAGTATTATTATTCATGAATGTATTCTTTGTTCTTTTCACACACCAAGCTCTCTCTTTGAGGGTATTGAGCCTTTACACTGCATGGGAACACTTCGACAACCATTAGTATAATAATATATATTGAAAGCACTTAACGATCAAAATGAGCAATTTATCATAAAATTGACACTAGTTTCTTGATATGTCTCTTATATAATATGAACGTGTTTATTATTGGTTTATTATGTATGTGAGAAACTTGGGCATCACAATCCTTCACTCTTTATTAAATTTTGTCCTCGAAATTTACTTACCCAAGTAAGTGAGGATACTTAGTTTTCATCTCTTCTTCTCTTTCCCATGTGGCCTCTTCTACTTCGTGGTTCCTACATAATACTTTGACCAAAGGGATCTTCTTGTTTCTAAGCTCCTTCTCTTTTCTATCCAAAATCTCCACTGGTTCTTCTTCATAACTCACATCTTGGCTCAACTCCAATGGCTCGTAACTCAAAACCTGTGAAGGGATTGTAACATATCTTCTTAACATAGAGACGTGAAAAATATTGAACACATTCGACAATAATGGTGGTAATGCAAGTCCATAGGCAACATCTCCAACTTTGTCAAGTATCTCAAATGTGCCTATATATTTTGGACTAAGCTTCCCTTTCTCCCTAAACTTCATGATTCTTTTCATGGGAGCAACCTTAAAAAGTACTTTGTCCCCAACATCAAATATGACCTCTCTCCTTCTAGGATCTGCATAATGCTTTTGTCTATTCTAAATAGCTAATAACTGTTTACGAATCTTTTCTACTGCTTCAGCCGTTTCTCTTACTAATTTTGGACCAAGAAATTTCCTTTCTCTCATCTCATCCAATTGAATTGGAGATCTACGTTTTCTTCCATACAATACTTCATATGGAGGCATTTCAATTGATGCTTGATAATTATAGTTGTAGGTAAATTCTATCAATGGCAAGTACTTGCTCCAAGATCCATGAAAATCTAACACGTATGCTCTAAGCATATCCTCAAGAGTCTGTATGGTTCTCTCTGATTGTCCATCTATTTAAGGATGAAAAGCTGTACTAAATGCCAGTTTTGTACCCATAGCCTCCTGAACCCTTTTCTAGAATTTTGAAGTCAATCTAGCATTTCAGTCAGAAATAATAACCTTTGGAATACCATTTAGTCTAATGATTTCTGGAATATACAACCGAGCCAACTGATCAAAACTATAAGTCACTTTAATTGGAAGGAAATAGGCTGACTTAGTATATCTATCTATAATAACCCAAATAGCATCATGGCCTTTATTTGTCTTACGAAGTCCAACCACCAAATCCATAACAATCTCTTCCTATTTCCATTGTGGCACATGTATAGGCTTCAATGTACTAGCAGGTCTTTGATGTTTAGCTTTAACTTGCTGGCATATGAGATATTATTCTACAAACTTAATCACATCCTTCTTTATACTTGGCCACCAGTAATGCATTTTCAAATCCCTATACATCTTTGTACTACTGGGATGCATAGAGTAAGGAGTAAAGTGAGCTTCTATCAATATCTTTTTTCTAATTGTTCCATCTAGCACACACAATCTATTTCTATATCTGATTACACCATTACTAGAAATTTGGAAGGCCACCTCTTTTCCAAACTCTATCTTAGTCTTTAAGCTTGTCAAATAGGGATTTTTATTCTTGTCTTGTTTGATTCTCTTTAAAATTGTAGGTTGCAAGGCAAGAGCTGCCGATTTCTCTATTAAACCTGTAGGCATAATCTCTAATTCCAATCGATGCAAATCCATCAAAAGATGTTTCCGATCAACATACTTAAGTGACATAGTAGCTACTGACTTTCTACTTAGAGCATCTATAACCACATTGGCTTTTCCTATATGATAGTTAATTTCACAATCATAGTCTTTTGCCAGTTCAAGCCATCTTCTCTGTCTCATATTCAATTCCTTTTGGAGAAAGAAATACTTGAGACTTTTATGGTATGTGTAAATTTGGCATCTTTCTCCATAAAGATAATGTCTCCAAATCTTCAGTGCAAAAACTACTGTTGCTAGCTCCAAATCATGACTAGGATATTTCTTTTCATATTCTTTTAGTTACCTAGAAGCATAGGTGACAACCTTACCATTTTACATCAGAACACAGCTTAGGCCATTCTTTGAAGCATCACTACAAAGAACAAATCCTTCTGATCAAGTGGGTATAGAAAGTATAGGAGCTGTGACCAAATGATTCTTTAACTCTTGGAAACTCTTTTTCAAAATTATCTTTCCAATGAAATTTCATGTTCTTTCTAGTCAACTGAGTCAATGGAAAAGTCAACTTAAAAAATTCTTCCACGAACCTTCTATAATAACTAGCTAATCCCAAGAAAATATGAATCTCTGAAATATTTGTAGGCTTTGACCAATTACTTACAGCTTCAATCTTTATTAAATCTGCAGAAATACCATTTCCAGACACTACATTACCAAGGAAGATAACTTTCTCTAACTAGAACTCAGACTTCTTAAACTTTGCATACAACTGCTTTTCTTTTAGGATCCTTATAACTATTCTCAAATGCTCCATGTGCTCCTCCCTTGAGCGTGAGTAGATCAAAATATCATCAATGAACACTATAGCAAAACTTTCTAAGAAATCCTTAAATACTCTATTCATCATATCCATAAAAGCAGCTAGAGTATTAGTTAAACTGAAGGATATCACTAAAAACTCATAATGTCCGTATCTCGTCCTTAAAGCTGTCTTAGGAATATCTTCTTCCTTAATCTTCAATTGATGGTATCTTGATCTTAAATCAATCTTGGAAAATACTGAAGCACCTTGTAACTGATCAAACAAATCATCAATTCTAGGGAGAGGATATTTATTCTTGATTGTAATCTTATTTAGCTCTCTATAATCAATACATAGCCTCATAGTTCCATCTTTCTTCTTTACAAATAACACTGGAGTACCCCATGGACATATGAAACCCTTGTCGAAAAGCTCCTATAATTGTACATTTAATTCCTTCAACTCTGCTGGAGCTATTCTATATGGTGCTTTAGAAATAGGAGTAGTGCTAGGTAGCAAGTCAATAGCAAACTCTATCTCTCTATCAGGTGGTAATCCCGGTAAATCTTCTGGGAATACCTCTAGAAATTCATTAACTACTGGTGCCTCCTGTGGCTTCGTCCTAAGTTCTTCTCTAGTATCCATTACATTTGCTAATAACTAGTACATCCTTTCTTAAGTAGCTTCCTCGCTTTTATCATTGAAATAATTAGTATCATTTTCTTCCTAGGAGACCTAAGGAAACTAAACTCCTCTTCACCAGGTGGCTGAAATACTACTCTCTTACCATTACAATCAATGCTAGCATGATACTTAGATAGCCAATCCATACCCAAAATCACCTCAAAATCCTACATATCCAACACTATTAAGTCTACCCATAACTCTCCATCATCAATCTGTATCGGACACGCTCTCAAAACTTGACCAGAATATAGCACTTCCCCATATGAAATAGTTATAGAATATCTTAAATTCAAAGTTTCAGGTGATCTGCCCAATTTTCTCACATATGCTAGTGATGCAAATGAATGTGTAGCTCCTGAATCTATTAATATATTTGCGAAGATATCAAAGATAGAGATTTCACCTATTACAACTGATGGATCAGACTCAGCATCTATTGCAGTCATGGTAAACGTACGAGCTGAAACTTTCTTTTGTTCACCAGAGATGGAGGGACAATCTCTAGAAAAATGTCCTGTCTTACCATAGGTATAACATGCTCTACTATCAAAAAGGCATTCACCTTTATGAGTTTTTCCATATTTGGGACATGTAACTTTCTAGGTTGGAGTAGATTGTATTTTTTGACTTATTGCTGGGTGCTTTGAAGGATCTTGTCTTTGTCCCTAACCCTGTAGAAATTTCCTTTTGCTGCCATCGAACCTTGATTGAGTGCCTTTTCTGAAATTTGTATTTCTCCTTGCCATATTTATGTTTCTTCTAATTTCTAGTGTCTTTACCACCTTCAGTTCTGTTTCTTCGGCTTCAAGGGCTTTCTCTACAACTTCTATGTAAGGTATACCTTTTCTTGTAGACATCTTAATATCCCTATATATTTCTGCTTCGAGCCCCTGTAGAAACTAGTTTACTTTCAACTCATTGGTACTCACCATATGAGGAGCAAAGAAGGATAGTTCATTAAATTTCTTTATATAATCATACACAAACATGCCACCTTGCCTCAAATTAGTAAACTCAGCTACCTTTGCATGTCAATGAGCTTCACTAAAGTACTTCCTGTAAAAGGTTTCCTTGAATATCTCCCAAGTCAAACTGTTAACATTAGTGATTGATTTTATGGAATCCTACCAATGCCTGGAATCTATTTGGAACATATAAGTAGCACAAGAAACTTTTTCCTCTTCAGGGATTATTATATAATCAAAGATACCCTCCAAACTCCGAATCCACTCCTCAGCTAAAAATGGATCGGTTTCACCTTCAAAAACTGGAGGTTTATTCTTCCTAAACCTTTCAGAAGCTGGTTTATGATTTTCTTGTCTAGCTACAACTTGTACTGGTAACTGTTCATCTTTACTTTGATCTCGTTCTATAAGCCTCCCTATTTGTTCAGCTTGTCTCTCTACTATCAGCTTGTCTCTCTACTAATTCAGCCAATCGATGTATAGTAGTATCTTTGTCATTGTCTTGATCACCCCTCTGTTGGCTAGTCTGACCTCTACCTCTTGGCATAATTTCCTATATAGTTGCCTTTTACTTACAAATAAACATAATAGCTAATAATAATGTGTGCGTCAAATTTATATAACAAAATAAAGTGCATGTATGCAATTAATTAGACTTACTAGTTGACTGAGCTTTCTATCACATGATCATATATATGTAGGCAGTCTTCAGAAATGACTAAACCTCCTCTCTGATACCACAACTGTTCACCCCCTCTAGCTTAACTATATGACTATGTAGGTCAAACTAGGAAGCATTACTCTTTTATAATCTATAACTTTAGTCTTGTTCAAATATTTGGGCTAATATGGTGGTCGTCCTGCTCTAAAGGCAGCCACTGCTATGGCTCTAAAAAGTTGAGATTGAGCAATCTCTCGGCGTATCGAAATGTCGATTATTGAGGCATCCATTACTATTACATAATACGTTCTTAAGGTTAAATAATATACTAAGCGAAATTCTACTTACTTGAGTTGTCTGAAATGTTGGGGAGGGATGCGAGGTAGGATGGCAGGATACCCGCTCAGATACCAACTGTAACGACCCAGACTTTTTGGACCATTAATTACTTACCTTCTTAACTTGTTTTTTTTAAAAAAAGAAATTTAAATGCTGAAAATTTATGACAATTTTTTTTTATATATATTTTTTTATTTCTTTTTAAGAGATTTATATTTATAACTAACGATTTACTTAAATTTTGAAAATAAGTAAATACTTCTCAATGGTTAAGTACCCTTTATTTAAATTTGATTATAAACTTTTTAATTAGGTTATTTAAATAATGCGCAACCATAAAGGGCTCCCAGGTGAGGAGGGGGGTCACATACGGACTACTTAAGTCCCAAGCTCTCCGTAGACAGTTTAGGTCATTTTGACAGAAATCCTTGTATTTTGCATGAAATCCTTGTATTTTGCATTTACTTAAATCAAACTATTTTCTCTTTTAGATCTTTAAAAAAAATATTTGTTTAACTTGTATTAAATTGAAATACATTTTCAAGTTCAGTTTGATGAAACCATGCATTACGAAATAAAATACCAAGTTATAAGTATATTTTCAAACAACATCAAACTTACATAATTGAAATCATTTTTCTTATAATAAGAACATATCCGGAAGTAATTTTAATGACGGTATTCCATTGCCCATGCCTCACATTCATCCTTGCAACCATTCCAGCTAACTCATCAATTAAATCAGAGGTTTCTTTCTTTTGGTACCTATAGCATGGATACTCATAAAATGTGAGCTTTTGCCCAGTAAGTACAATATAAGTCTCACAAAACATTTTACTTATGAACAAACAATTCTCTTTTTTTTTTGAAAGTCCAGTTATGTTGTTTTATGAAATCATTACTTTACGCTTTATTATGAGATATTATATCATGATTTTATCTCATTCTTGATTGTAAAGTCTTTTATCTTCCTAGTGTATGTACTGAGTATGCACTATCAAATGGGGAATCAAGGGAGCGACCCAACCAAAAACACCCACGGTCATAATCTTAATATACTATTCCTCATGAATCCTCGCTTAGGGGAGATCGGTCTTATTTTCTCTCGGATATCCTCACTTAGTGGAGATTGGTACGACACTTTTAAATTCTTTATCTGATTTAGTCTTTTCTTAATATGAGTAGGTACGCTTCAATGAACCCAAACTCATATTCAACTATCAAGCATTTCTTTTGTTAAAGCATGTTGAAGTATTTTCGTGATAACATTGTAAAGTAAGCATACATCATGTTTTTATAGCATAGGAAAAGTATCTCTAAAGCATATATTATACATAGGCCATACAATAATAATATAAAGGCAAGTTAATACATGAAATTAATTCAAATATATCATACTACAAACATAAAATATTTTCAACCATCCATGCCGTATGTGAAATTGTACTTATCTCGTAATATGATTATCCTAGTTCCATTAGTCAATTACGTACGTCTAGATTGAAGTTTGCCTTAACGTATATATTGTAATACCCCCTAGTTTAACCATATTGTCATATACAGTCAAACTATGAAGTATTATTCTTTCTTAAACATTACCTTCCGTTTTGATAAAAAGGTGGGCAATTTTTATTTTTTTTTTTAAACTTTCTAGAACTTTAGGACAAAAGAAACTGCATGGCATTTCTTGTTAAAAGTGTCTTTATAAAATGTACAATCAAAAGAGGTTTTCACCAGTCGATTTTGCCATCAGCTGTAATATTTACATTACACCAAAATATCTCAGGACAAAAAATGTCGC
>JXTB01000082.1:46478-85081 GCA_002914805.1 Parasponia andersonii
AGATTTGATTCTCCTTAACCTTGATTATAGTGATCTTTTTAATCTATCAATAATTTGGTTGTTGATTTGATTAATATCATCCTAAATCAATTAAGATTCCTTAATTATATTTCTTTTCGTCAAATATTTTGAATTGTTCTTGATTAATTTCTTTATTCGTAATTAAGGGTCATAATATGATAACTAAGTCAACTATGCTAAGGGCTATACAAATTTAAAATCTAAAATCATACTTAGACTAAAATATTATTTGGTATTATCGCGCTTTTTAGGCCTATCACTAAACTTAGGCAAAATGGAATTAGAGGCATATATTATTTATTTCCTCTAATTGATTTCATGTCTTAAATTTAAGTAAATATTTTCTTATCCTAATTAGAGATCTAAAATATTTTTTTTAATTTCTTATACCAAATTTCCTACCCAATATTTCAAGTTATATAATTTACATTTTTGCCCATAATCTTAAGTATTCTAACATTTATGCCCTCTAATGGTAAATATTGAGTTATATTTTAATATATATTTTTTTAAAGATTCTTCCTTTATTTACTTTTACACTTTAAAATAGTCTTAAAACTGCCTAAAATAACTTTCTCACATATTTGACCCATATTTTATCAAAATTACACTTTCGATCCAAATACTCAAAGTTCTTGCATTTTAGTCCTTCCAACTTTAGAGCAAACATTTTTAATTTTCAGAAAGCATTTCTAATGGGTAAAAATCTGTTCTTAAGGAGCTAAGTCTAAATTAATAAGCTTGGTTTATTTTCATGCATATTTTATTTTAGGGTCTTACACTTAAAAATCTTCTACTTTTTATGTTTAGTCATTTTGATTTTACTGTTATTATTATTATTTAGCATTTATTATTATGAAGTATTCATATTTAGAGACTTAAGATATCAACAAAATAAGTCTAAACGTAATATAAATTATATAACATCTAAAATAGATCAAATATGTTATTACCTATTTATTCGTTTATATAATCACATAACAAGCAAGGTGAGGAAAAAATTACCTTCCAAGCTTGAATCTTCTTTCTTACGTCTCCACCATAAAACTAAGTTCTCTCTACTGTTGATTATAATTCTTAGTTTCTAGAGTCAATGGGTAAAATATTATAGCTCTTGCGGATTTGGAAGAAAGTGAGGTAGAAAGAGGTTTGTTTTTTTGAGATGGAATAATTAGAAATATGAAGATAGTTTTGGCTAAGTAATTTGAAAGGTTAAGTATGGATTTGAATTGCCAAATAAATGATCTATTTATAGGCCATCCATAGAAGGTATCGAATAATACGTGCTTTTACATTCCATTAAATAATTCAAGCATCATTATTATCAATTTGTCAATATATCTTCTTTCCCTACTCCATTACCTTCTCTTTTACTTTATTCTTTTACTCATACACTACTTTTGTCTCTAATCTTTATGCTTTTCCAATTATTTTGAATCTAATACCACTAGCAACCAAAGAAAGTCTCCACTATATTAGTCCTTTTTATACCTTTTAAATTATTTTGGAGACAAAAGTTACTAATTAGTTTTGTCTCTGTCTTTTACTTTGAATTATGGCCACTAATTTCCAAAGAACATTTCCACTATGATTTTCTTTTTTTCCTACCTTTTCAATTACCCACTAACTTTATCCCTTTCCTTTTCTATGCTGGAAATTCTAAAAAATAAATTTCAAAAGACGATTTTATCGAAAACGATTTTTGCAGTTTTGTAAACAAATCAAGAACGCAGTGGAATAGGTATTTTAAAATTTTCTTGAAATTTTACAAAATAAAAATGTAGGATAGTTGATCTAACATAAATCAATTCATCGATCTTGGTTTTGATAAAATCTGGAAGCGCTTCAAAATCATTGAGCCTTCCTATCTATTCTCTGAAGCCTGTTGAATGATCCGGTCTGTGGGCACCTTTTTGTTTCCCAACGAGAGATGAGCGAACAATCCGGAAGACACTCTTCCTTCTCCTTGATTGCACATCTATGGCCATGGGTATCTCTCCCTCGGCGGCCGTGAATGAAAACAGGATTTCTCCGGCAGAAGTTTGGTTCTCTCTCACTCTCTCTTTTCCTCTCTGTCACATGAAAAAGCACACTTACTGTGCATGAGTAGCGTGTAGAACACTTAGAGAGACTTAGGAGAACTTTTCTCTTAAATATTTAAAGAGATATAAACCCTAATGGGCTTATTGGTCTCAACTGACTATTCAATAAGTTATTGGGCTATGTGTGAGCTAGACAGGGGATCTTATAGATCCAAATAGTCTAAGCTCCAATGGTCTAACTACCCATAATCATAATTAATACTTAATTATTATTGTGCCTTGTCCATTAATATTGGGGCACTCCATGATAGGCCCAATATTGCACTCTTAGACTAAATGTCATATATTTTTTGTTAAGCTAATTAACACTTTAATTAACTTGATCTATTTAGTATATACTATACCTGTAAATATACCCCCGATGCAATGCTGTACTAGTGAGGTGAAATTACCGTATTACTCCTCTAGTACATATTTTCCTTTGGGTTACCATTTTTCATCTAATGGATAATAATTGACTATGGTGTTTGTAACTGCCCATACAAACATAGTCAAATTCACAAAGTGAATACCTGGTGCCTGGTTTTTTATTTTCCAAATCCTTGAAAAAACTCAAAGTGACATTATATGCATGGTGTCTAAATCATGAAAGGCGTTCTCGTCAATTCACAAATCTTATCTTCCAAAATACCGGAGTTCGAACCATATAATCGGAACTAGTCCTTTAGTAAGTCAAAAAGATAAAACTCATGAAAGTAAGTCCAACAATCACTAGGATTAAGATAATCTTCTAATAGTGCTAGATCAGTGAAAGATAGAATATTGAGTTACGACACTTAACTCAAATTCTATTTTCACCTGGTCTAGTTCAATGCACTTATAACTTTCTTATAATGCACTAGTATTTCTATCTGAAGTCAGACACTTCAATGGTTGGACACTTCATCAATCCTGTTGAAATAGACAATACTACATTCTATGGCAAAATAAAGTATTCCATCTTTATTTGCAAAATATGAACTTTTAATTTAGACATAATGAAATAAATAATTTAGTCTCCCACATATGAACACTTCACACGAACAATTATTTATTACTCATTATTAGTCATGAAAACTTTTAGACATTTGCAAAATAAAAAATATAAACATCACATGTATGTTATTGGGACATAATATTGAATTTATTAATAACAAATAGATAACACTTAAATCCAATAAACATTGTTTAAAATTCCAAACAAAGAAACTGCTTTCTAAGGCATATTCCCAACATTTTATTCCACTCATTTAAAGTTATTACCTTCCTAAGGTAAAACTTTACTACTCTTTATCTTTTCTATAACTTATTTTCCACCCTTAAATTGATTTGTCTATTTAATTCTTTGTATACTTAAATCCTAGCCATTCAAATTATGGCATGGTACTATTTTGGTGCAACCATTAACTTTAGGTTATAAAATGTAACAACATTTTCTTTAATGTGACATAAACATGTCACATTTTTAATTAGGTTATGTTGATGTACATAATATTATTATTGTAGAATCAATGTATTATTAAGGAAAATTAATTTAGAATTTCGAAGTTAAAACAAGGATTAATTATGATTTTCTCAAGTAATAAAATTTAACTTTAAAATAATACTACACCCATAATTTTAAGTATTTGCGAATGTAAACTTAATGAAATTCGACACTAAGTTTATAGTAATTCTACTACTATTGCAAGTTTTCCTAGGGGGTTACAATCTCCCCTACTTATAAAATTTTTGTCCTCGAAAATTAGAATAATTTTTAGTACTTTTCCTTCATCTCTTCTTCTCATTCCGAAGTAGCTTCTTCCATCTTGTGGTTTCGCCACAATACCTTAACTAAAAGTATGGTCTTGTTTCTAAGAGTCTTTTCTTTAGAGCCAAAATCTTCACTGGTTTCTCCTCCTATGTCAAGTCCTTGTGAACTTCAATAGGTTCATGCTTCAAAATCTGTCACAGATCTGAGATGTATTTCTTCAGTATGGATACGTGAAACACGTTATGCACTGATGCTAGTTCAGGTGGTAAAGCCAACTTATAGGCTAATTTGCCAATATGTTCTAAAATTTTGAATGGTCCAATGTATCTTGGACTCAATTTTCCTCTCTTCCTAAACCGCATTACTCCTTTTATTGTTGCTATTTTGAGAAAAACTGTGTCTCCCACTTGGAATTCTAACAGAGTTCTCAGCTTGTCTGCATAGCTTTTCTATTTACTCTAAGTAGTTTCCATCCTTTTTCTTATTTTTTGTATAGCTTCAGTGATTTCCTTTATAAAATCAGTGGTTGCTAAATGTTTCTCCCCCTGGTTCAAACCAATGGATTAGGGATCTATATCTTCTTCCATAAAGTGTTTCATAAAGTGCTGCCTTGATCGAGGCCTGGTAGCTGATATTGTAGGAGAACTCTATCAATGTAAGCTTTGTATTCCATTCTCCTTGAAAGTCCATGACGCATACCCTAAGCATATCCTCCAAAGTTTAGATGGTTCATTCTGATTGCCCATCAGTCTGAGAATGGAAAGCCGTGCTAAAATTTAGCTTTGTACCTAAGGCTTGTTGGACTTTTTTCCAAAAAGTGGAGGTAAATTGACTATCATGATCAGAAATGATATTTTGTGGTATTCCATGTAGTCTGACCATCTCAGCCACATATAATTCAGCTAACTTTTCCAATGAGTAAGTGATTTCATTGGTAGAAAGTGTGTTGATTTAGTTAGTCGATCCACAATCACCTATATTGCATTGTATCCTTTTGGCATTCTTGGTAATCCAACCACAAAATCCATAGTAATTTTTTCCCATTTCCACTATAGAATTTCAATTAGTTATAATTCTCTAGAGGCCGCTTGTGTTCAGCTTTGACTTTTTGACATGTCAAGCACCTTTGTAAGTACTTAGCAACATTGGTTTTCATTCCATTCCACAAAAAGTGTTCCTTTAGATCCTTATACATCTTTGTCGCACCAGGATGGACAGAATAAGGGGTCTCGTGTGCCTCAAAAAGGATCTGATTCTTCATTTTGGCATCGTTGGGTATGCATAATCTACCATTTAGTTTGAGAATTCCATCAGTAGAGAGACTGAACTAGGTCGTTTTTCCTTCTGCAATGTCTTCTTTAATTCGTGCTAAGACAAGATTGAGCTCTTGGGTTTCCTTCATATTCCTGAAAAATGTTTGGTTCAAGAGTTAATATAGATAGTTTACCTATTATTAACTCTAAACTGACATTATTTATATCCTCTTGTAAGGGCTTAGGAAAAGCTTTTATTGAAATTAGAGTTGAAGTTGTTTTTCTACTTGGTGCATCTGCAACCCTATTTGCCTTAACCGAGTGGTACAAGATTTCACAATCATAATCCTTCACTAACTCAAGCCATCTACATTGCCTCATGTTCAACTCTTTCTGAGTGAATATGTACTTCAGGCTTTTATGATCGGTGTAGATTTGACATTGAGCCCCGTATAAGTAGTGTCATCAAAGTTTGAGAGTGAATACTACAGCAGCAAGTTCTAGATCATGAGTTGGATAGTTTTTCTCATGCTCTTTTAATTGTCGAGAACCATATGCTACGACCTTTCTGTTTTGCATTAGTACTACTCCTAGTCCCAGCTTCGATGCATTATTATAAATGTCGAACTGTCCTTCGTTTGATGGGATGGTAAGTATAGGTGCACTAGTAAGCCTATTCTTCAACTATTGGAAGCTTTCTTTACACTTCTTCATCCATTCATATTTCTTTCCTTTTTTCGTAAGGGCCATGATGGGATCAGCGAGCTTTGAAAATCCTTCTACAAATCTTCAATAATAGCCAGCTAATCCCCAAAAGCTCCTCACTTCAGTCACGATTTTGGGTGCTAGCCAATTGTTCACTCTCTCTATCTTGGAAGGATTTATGACAAATCCTTCCTTTGTAACCATATGTCCTAAGAAATAGACTCGGTCTAGCAAGAATTCACACTTAAAGAATTTGGCATAGAGGCGGTGTTCCCTTAACTTCGGCAATACGAGTTTGAGGTGTTGTTTATGTTCCTCTTGAGACCTTGTGTAATGCCCTAAGTCCCACATCGAATGTGCTCTGAGAAGATCATGAGTATTTAAGTAGTAGTCCATGAGCCCAAAAGTACCTTCAAGCTAACACTTTTGGGTGAGGCCCAGTGGTGTTTCACCTCGAGTATGAGAAATTTGTCCAAGTATTCCTTGAACACTCTATTCATTAAGTCTATAAATGCCATAGGAGCATTGGTTATCCCAAAAGACATCACTAAGAACTCATAATGCCCATATCGTGTTCGAAAGGCAGACTTCAGAATATCACTCTTTTTATTCTAAGTTGATGATAACCTGATCACAAATCGATCTTTAAGAAAACTACGGCTCCTTTTAACTAATCGAACAAGTCCTCTATCCTTGGCAAGGGATATTTATTCTTTATGGTCACTTTATTCAAATCTCTATAGTCGATGCACATTCTAAATATTCCATCTTTCTTCTTCACAAATAGCACAGGTGCGTCCCTTGCTGAGTGACTTGGTTAGATGAAATCCTTGTTTAACAACTCTTGTAGTTGAGTTTGTAGCTTTTTAAGCTTAGCAGGTGCCATCCTGTAAGGTGCTTTGGAAATAGGGGAAGTACTGGGTAGTAATTCAATCTCAAAGGAAATTTCTCACTCCAGTGGTAGTCATGGTAGATCATCAGGAAACACATCAATGTACTCCTTGGTGAAGATTACATCTTCTAGCCTCTTCTTTTCTTCTTTACTCTTATCTAGAATATTAGCTAGATATCCTAGACATCTGTTACGCAACATTCTTCTTGCTTGCATTGCTAAGATCATCACTCGAGGTTGTTTCTTAGTATCTCCATTATAAGTGAACTTTTCTTCTCCTAGAGGTTTGAACATGATCCTTCGACTTCGACATTTAATGTTAGCATTATACCTTCCCAAGAAGTCCATTCCTAGAATGACATCATAATTAATGATTCCTAGGATGACTAGGCCAGCATACAACTCCTTAGTAGCTATAATTATTGGAACATGTCTTATCTAATAATTCGTTGTCAAAGTTTCACCTGAAGGTAGAGCTACATTTAAAGTTCTATTCATTCTATCACTATTTAGAGCCATTCTTTTGGCAAACACATGTGACACAAAACAATGCGTAGCACCGGAATCAAACAAGACATATGCATTTTGAGTGGTAACAGACAGCTGACATGTGACCACATTAGAGGTTCCTGCATCTACATTCTCCCTCGTATAGGAATAGACTTGGGCAGTAGTTTCTAGAGGTACCTCCAATCTTCCTTGACCAATTTGGGGTCCTTCAAGTTTGATCTGCATATTATGAATTTGAGGTCCTTGCGGCTTAGACGTGGTTGACAAGTCAGCTTGATTCTGTTTACTATAGTAGTTCTTAGCATAACGTCCCTCCTTGCCACAGAGATAACAGGTGTTTGAGCCAAGGCGACATTCCCTAGGATGTTTCTTCCCATACTTAGGATATGGTGGAAATTCTATTTTGGCTTTCTTTTGTTGTTGAAGTTCTACATTTTAGCTTCTTTAGCCACCAAAGTTATTCATTCTCTTCTTTCTACTATAATTATTGCGGTTGTTATTATTGCTGTTCTGGATCTTATTATGGCCAGATTAGGTCCCAAGTCCTCTTTGGTTATTATCCTGATTCGGTTTAGCTTGCACGCATTGGTTCTTCTTTGATTCGAAATATTTTTGTCATTCTTCCTTAGCTTGGGCAAGACAATATTCTGCTCTGAGTACCATTCCTACATATTCTGTAACTGTAGTTAGTGGGTTATCACCACTATCAATGACAACTGTTAATTTAGGATGAAACATTTCGAGCATCCTCCTTACTTGTTCCTCTTAAGTGGGTACCAAATAAGGACACAATCTTGCAAACTGGTCGAACTTTCGTATGGCCTCGGTGACTGTCATATTCCCTTGTTTGATGTTAATGAGTTCATTTTGTTGGGCCTGTATCACCATACAATTATAATATTTTTGGTTGAATTCATGGATAAAGTCATTCCATGACATTTATCTGACATTTCTTCTCATTTTGACTGTCTTACACCAATATCGTGCATCTTTCTTCAGGACATAAGACACACATAAACCTTTTCATGGTCATTAAGGTTCATAAAATCTAGGATGATTTGAATTGACAATAACCATTCTTTGACCACTAAAGGATCCGTCGATCCTTCGAACTCTGCAGGACGCATCTTTCTGAAGCGTTCATAAAGTGGTTCTTAGCGCTCCACATATGGATCAGGTATTACTTGTTCTGGCTGTAGTACTGGTTCTTCCCCTTGAGGCAGAGGTTCTTCATTGTCCACTTGAGGTTCGACATTCTCTTGGCATTGTTTCCTTAGTTGCTCTCGAAGGTTCCTCATCTCCTCTTCTTGAGCTTGGAGTCATTGTTGCAAGTTAGCTACAAGATTACTTAGGTTGGGTGCTTCGGGTGCATTTATTGGATTGGCTCGTGGTCTTCCTCTTCCTATTGCCATTTTTTTTGTGTTTTTAGTTGACTCCTATTAGTTCAGTGAATTATTATTTATCTCTACTTTAATTATGAGGAAAAAGGATTAAGTAATAAGACATACATTGTTTCATAATTATATTATTTCTTTAATTAAAATACAAGATAAGAACTTATAAACATTTCTAGTCTACTCTATACTTAATATCCCCTATTAGTATTTGAGGGTTCATTGGGGTTTTCCTCTGGATCCTCTCCAGAGTCTTCCTCATTGTCATTAGTGTGTCTTTGTTCGGTGGGCATAGTTCTTTCTGCATCTATTCATGGTCGCACCCTTCTTTACTCTTTTTCCAAGGTCTCCTTGTTGGGAAGGTGTTCTTGTGGCATTCCTACAGATGATCCTTCAACCATACTCTATTCCATTTCCCTTTGATATTCCTCTTCCTCATGAATTACCTTTGAACTAATGCGTTCAAGATTCATATCAATACGTGGGTTCCGCATGCGTCTTTGGATATGACTAGGGACTCCATTCCAATAGGTCATAAGCAAGATACTATGAGGCCATCTCAGAGGGAATAAGTGAACAACTTCCTCGGAAAAATGGATGTTATATTCTTCCATAGATTCGCCTGGCCGGGATTCCCATCTGTTTCTCACAAAGCCAAAAGCTCTTCTTGTAATTGCGTCTCTGTTGTCGAAATCTCTATTGGATTGTTATGGTATTCTATTTGTGAAAAGTGTGCTATAATTAATCTGTAGAACGTTTCCCAACTCATATTGTCTACAATGTGTCCTAAAGTTTGCCACCATGCTCGAGCATTATTTCGTAGTTACATGACTACAAGAGTTGTCCATTCGTACTCTTAGATACGACATGCTCATAAATGTTATTATATTTCATGAAGCTAATTCCCTAACATTTCGGGTGTAGATTCTCTGAGATAATATGATTGTCGTCTTCCTCTAAAGGCAGCCACTGCTGTGGCTCCAAAAAATTGAGGCTGAGTAATCTCTCAGTCCATCAGAATGTCGATTATTGGGGCATCCATTACTATTACATAATACGTTCTTAAGGTTAATTAATATACTAAGCAAAATCGTACTTACTTGAGTTGTTTGAAATGTTGCGGAGGAATACGAGGTAGGATGGTAGGATATCCGCTCTGATATAAACTATAATGACCCAGACTTTTTGGACCGTTAACTACTTACCTTCTTAACTTATTTAAAAAAAAGGAAATTTCAATGCTAAAAATTTATGACAATTTTTTTTATTTCTTTTTAAGAGATTTATAGTCATAACTAACAATTTACTTAAATTTTGAAAACAAGTAAATACTTCTCAATGGTTAAGAACCCTTTATTTAAATTTTCATTATAATCTTTTTATTTAGGTGATTTAAATAATGTGTAATTATAAATTGCTCCCAGGTGAGGAGGGGGGTCACATATAGATCACTTAAGTCCCAAGCTCTCCTTAGATAGTTTAGGTCTTTTTGACAGAACCCCTTGTATTTTGCATTTATTTAAATCAAAAAAATTTCTCTTTTAGATCTTTATACAAACATTTGTTTAACTTCTATTAAATCGAAATACATTTTCAAGTTCAATTTTTTTAAACCATGCATTACGAAATAAAATACCAAGTTATAAGTACTTTTATAAACAACATCAAGCTTACGTAATTGAAATCATTTGTCTCATAATAAGAACATATGTCGAAATACTTTTAATGACGGTATTCCATTGCCCGTGCCTCGCATTGATCCCCGCATCTATTCCAGCTAACCCATCAATCAAATCAGAGGTTTCTTTTCTTTTGTACCTATAGTATGGATACTCATAACATGTGAGCTTTCACCCAGTAAGTACAATGTAATTCTCACAAATCATTTTACTTAAGAACAAACAATTCTCTCTTTTTTTTTTTGAAAGTCCTGTTAAGATGTTTTATGAAATCATTACTTTACACTTTATTATAAGATATTATATCATGATTTTATCTCATTCTTGATTATAAAGTCTTTTATCTTTCTTATGGGCCCTGGTGTGTACGTATGAGTGTACCAAATCAAAAGGAGAATCAAGGGAGCGACCCAACTGAAAACACCCACGGTTATAATCTTAACATATTTTTCCTCAGGAATCCTCGCTTAGGGGTGCTCAATCTTATTTTCCCTCGGATATCCTCACCTAGTGGAGGTTGGTACGACACCTTTAAATTCTTTATCTTATTTAGTATTTTCTTAATATGAGTGGATACACTACAATGAACCCAAACTCATATTCAACTATCATGGCATTTCTTTTGTTAAAGCATGTTGAAGTATTTTCGTGATAACATTATAGAGTAAGCATACATCATGATTTTATAGCATGGAAAAAGTATCTCTAAGCATATATTATACATAAGCCCTACAATAATAATATAAAGGCAAGTTAACACATGAAATTAATTCAAACATATCATATTGCAAACATGAAACATTTTCAACTATCCATGCCATAGGTGAAATTGTACTTATCTCGTAATATGATTGTCCTAGTTCCACTCATCAATTACGTACGTTTAGATTGAAGTTTGCCCTGACATATACATCCTCTATTTGTTAAGAAATTTAAAGTTGCATTATACTATTTTTTTTAAAAATCTTCTAATTACTTAGTGGGCTTAGAACATTAAAGACTCAATCTTGATCCAGTATAAAACTTCTTATTTGAGAAACAATATCATGATATATTCATTGACTAATTTATACTTTCACTTAGATGGATGAGATTTGATTCTCCTTAACTTTGATCAAAGTGATCTTTTTAATCTATCAATAATTTGGTTGTTGATTTGATTAATATCACCCTATATCAATTAAGATTCCTTAATTATATTTCTTTTCATCAAATACTTTGAATTGTTCTTGATTAATTTCTTTATTGGTAATTAAGGGTCATAATATGATAACTGAGTCAACCACTCTAAGGGCTATATAAATTTAAAATCTAAAATCATACTCGGACTAAAATATTATTTTGTATTGATCGTGCTTTTTAGGCCTATCACTAAACTTAGGCAAAATACAATTAGAGGATTACATTATTTATTTTCTCTAATTGATTTCATGTCTTAAATTTAAGTAAATCTTTTCTTATCCCAATTAGAGATCTAAAATATTTATATTTTTTATTTCTTATACCAAATTTCCAACCCAATATTTCAAGTTTTATAATTTATATTTTTGCCCATAATCTTAAGATTTCTAACATTTATGCCCTCTAATGGTAAATATTGAGTTATATCTTATTATTTTTTTGTCAAAGATTCTTTCCTTATTTACTTTTACACTTTAAAATAGTCTTAAAACTGCCTAAAATAACTTTCTCATATATTTGACCCATATTTTATCAAAATTACTCTTTTGACCCAAATACTCAAAGTTTTTGGATTTTTGTCCATCCAACTTTTGAGCACACATTTTTAATTTTTGGAAAGCATTTCTAATGGGTAAAAATCTGTTCTTAAGGATCTAAGTCTAAATTAATAAGGTTGGTTTATTTTCATGCATATTTTATTTTAGGGTCCTACACTTAAAAATCTTCCACTTTTTGTGTTTAGTCATTTTGATTTTACTATTATTATTATTATTTAGCATCTATTATTATGAAGTATTCATATTTAGAGGCTTAAGAAATCAACAAAATAAGTCTATATGTAATATAAATTATATAACATGTAAAATAGGTCAAATATGTTATTACCTATTTATTCTTTTATATAATCACATAACAAGTAAGGTAAGAGAAAAATTACCTTCCAAGATTGAATCTTCTTTCTTACGTCTCCACCACAAAACTAAGTGCTCTCTACTGTTGATTATAATTCTCACATTCTAGAGTCGATGCGTAAAATATTATAGCTCTTGTGGATTTGGAAGAAAGTGAGGTAGAAAGAGTTTTTTTTTTTTTGAGAAGGAATAATTGGAAATATGAAGATAGTTTTGGCTAAGTAATTTGAAAGGTTAAGTATGGATTTAAATTGCCATTAAATAATTTAAGCATCATTATTATCAATTTATCAATATATATCTTATTTTCCTACTCCATTACCTTATCTTTTACTTTATTCTTTTTACTCATCCACTACTTTTGTCTCTATTCTTTCTTCTTTTTCAATTATTTGGAATCCAATACACTAGCTCTCAAAGAAAGTCTCCACTATATTAGTTCTTTTTATACCTTTTAAACTATTTTGGAGGCAAAAGCTATTAATTAGTTTTGTCTGTGTCTTCCACTTTGAATTATGGCCACTAATTTCCAAAGAACATTTCCATTATGATTTTCCTTTTTTCCTACCTTTTGAATTACTCACTAACTTTATCCCTTTCTTTTTCTATTCCACTCATTTAAAGTTATTACCTTCCTAAGGTAAAACTTTACTACTCTTCTTCTTTTTCTATAACTTATTTTCCACCCTTAGATTGATTTATCTACTTAATTCTTTGTATACTTAAATCCTGGTCATTCAAATTATGGCATGGTACTATTTTGGTACAACCATTAATTTTAGGTTATAAAATGTAACAACATTTTGTTTTAATGTGACATAAACAGGTCACATTTTTAATTAGGTTATATTGATGTACATACTATAATTATTGTAGAATCAATTTATTGTAAAGGAAAATTAACTTAGAATTTCTAAGTTAAGACAAGGATTAACTATGATTTTCTCATGAAATAAAATTTAACATTACAATAATACTACACATAATTTCAAGTATTTGCGAATGAAAACTTATTAAAATTCAACACTAAGTTTATAATAATTCTACTAATATTGCAAGTTCAAGGGTTCCTAGGGGGTTACAAGTAAGCAGTGCCCACCTATGCAGGAAGGATGCCTGTGCAAACTATAATTACCTAACGCAGACAGAGTAGATAATGTACTTAAAACATATCTTGTAAAATCAGTATAATGGTACTACTTTAAATCTAATGCATGGAAAACTTCATTTCTTTGAAAATCATGCCTAAATGTTCATGCCATGCTTATGTTTCCATAAGTTTTACAATAATAATATAAATAACATATAATTGAAATAATACACATAAGCATATAGGAAAACATCTTGTATCTACTATTGTTCTTGTGATGCAGTTAAAATAAANATAAAATATACACTCCAAGTTTAGAAAATCAGATTACAAATATAAAAACTTAATCTACCACACATGACAACACTTAAATCCTTAATTAGCACACTTTAGGGCTTTAAGTATAACTTTAATCCTCCACTTAAATTTTGTATTTTCAGCCATATATAAGGTTTCCTTAGACCTTAATTCATAAAAAAAAAAGCTTTAATTCAAGAGCTAAAGCAATAGAAATAAATTACCGATTCTAAATTCCACAAAAGCTCACCTTGACTAGTTTGAATTTTTGTTAAAGTTCTTGCCTTCTACTTGCACAAAACTGATATTTAATGCTTTGAAATTGATCTTAGGACTCAATATGACCTAGAGGAAACATTACTTGAGTAGTATCAAGTGGAGAATTGAAATAACAAAACAAAACCTAAGAAGAAGAACAAGTAGAATTACCTTGACTAGTTTGGACCTATCTTGCTTTCTTGAGCGCCAAATTGAGTTCTACCACTTGGAAACTCTTAGATATGGATAAGGGGAGTTGAGAGAAGCATAGAAAATGGCTGGAGTGATTCAAGTCATAGCTGGAGGGGAAGAGGAAAGAAATGACCAGATTTTATCAAAAATCAATACTTAATGGCTAAGAAATGTCATAACTTAAATTCTAATGGGTATTTTAGGTATTTGTTAACTACTTTCCATGTGTCCAGATCTAAAGCATCCTTAGCATACTCACAACATTGCTGGTCAATCATATACACCCAAGTATAGACCAAAATGGTGAAACTTAGCTTAGAATCTGAAATCTAATCATACTTTGACTTATGAACCTATATGGCCAATCTTATTGTAACTTGTTGGAACCTAGCCCCATAGCCAATCATTAAACATAAAATAAAGTCAATTAGACTCTAATTGATATTGCAAACATATTATAATTGCCCAATTACTAGAATGCACAAAGATGACATTACGCGATTAAGCTGAATCTAAGCTAGTTTAGTGTAATTAAACACAGTTCAATACAGTGACTGCCATCTCATGCTTACCTGGAACGAACATTTTTGAAAATGCTAGAAATGAGTCATAAATATTAAATTAAATCTATTTGATTTGCTAAATCTACAGTGAATTTGGTTCCGAAATGCGTGAAAGATGCATTTTACCGAAAAATTTCTATTTGACCAAGTTATCAATAGACATGGTTTTTAATACATGTGCATATAGTATTATTATACATGAATGAATTCTTTGTTCTTTTCACACACCAAGCTCTCTCTCTGAGGGTACTGAGCTTTTATACTACATGGGAACACTTCGACTATTATTAGTATAATAATACATATTGAAAACACTTAACGATCAAAATGAGCAATTTATCATAAAATTAATACTAGTTTCATGATATGTCTATTATATAATATGAACATATTTATTATTGGCTTATTATGTATGTGAGAAATTTGGGTATCATAATAAATAGGCCTTTTCTAGACTCATTTAGGATATTCTCAAGCCAAAAATAACTCAAAAAAGATGGAAGAAAAAGAGAGTGAAGGAATGAAGGTGGATTGAGTGGTGATTCAAAGACGAAGACCGTTGATTATACTTCAAGTTTATTTCATTCTTCTTTTCTTTATCTTCCATGTCTAGAAACATGTATAGAGTCTGTTTTCAGTTTACTATGAAATAATTCTATTTTTTTGGTCTACGATGTAGCCAGATTATGATGTCTTGAATTATTTCAAATCCAATTCAAGTTTATGTGTATTTCCCATTCAATGCTAATTGTATTAATATATGTTTAATGTTTGTGAGGATTTGGCCAACCTTTGCATGAAATTAGAGGTCTAATCCAAGATTTGAGAAGGGAGGAATGAATTTGTCTTGATTAATATGACGTGAGATTATCATAGGATATAGATATCTATGAATCTTGTGTAGTAATATGAATTTCTTGTGCTTAATGAGTTTTGGTAGATTCATAGTTTATATAGAGATGTTGGAATTTGTTTACTAAAACATGCCTATTAATTTTTGAGAAAGATTAATAGAAAAATTAGAGAGATTCACAGTTAGCATAGGAATGAACATAATTTGGTTGGATTGATAGGTTCAGACAAATTAATTTAGATAAAATCAAAACCCAAGATTTTTAATCATTGGAAGTTCGATTAAGTTATTTATAAGTTTGAATTTATTTATTTAATTTCTCTTGTCTTATTTCTTTTCATTTGTCATATTTACAATTATTCAAACAAAAGTTAGATTTAATTGGCAATACAAGTCTCTGTGAGATGATACCTTATTTACAATATATTACTTGTTCGATGGCATTCACTTGCGATCAATAATTTCCAATGAACAAGTAATATAGTGTAAATAAAGTATCGATGCAAAGACACCTGTATTGCCAATTACCGAATTATATTAAGTCAAAATTTTATTTGAACAAACCTCAAGACTCTATTTAGAGCAAAATTGCAATGCCTATTAACAGATTTCCCTGATCATATAAACCTATTGTGAATTGTCGTATTCTTCACATAATGAGCAAGTACATGTAAATATATACAAAATTACTCCTTTACATCGACCAAACCATCAATTTTTAGTCTTCCTTCAATGCAAAGTAATTATGATATAACAAGTTGATTCACACATTCTATGTCATTATGATTTATTATATTGTCCAACACACTTAAACAACAACTCTTATGTTTAACAAGCGTATAATTTTTAGAACATATTTTTCATAATTTATATAAAACATAACTGTAACACTCCTAGCCTAACTATATGACTATGTAGGTCAAACTAGGAAGCATTACTCTTTTATAAACCATAACTTTAGTTTTGTTCAAAAATTTGGGCCAATTTAAACTTTTTAAACTCTAAAACAAAAGAACCTATATGGCATTACTTTCTGAAAGTGTCTTTACAAAATGTACAACAAAAAGTCCTTATCGATTTATCTTGTCATTTGCAGTGATATTTATATCACACAAAAATATCAAACAACAAAGAAAACACCTCCCACAAGTCAAGCTCGTCTACATCTATATGATCATGGTGACAAGAAAGCGTGCTAGTCAACCAACAACTCTATACATCATATATCTCATCACCTGCATCATAGGAACTAAATAAGTTAAGGCTCAGTAAGTAAAGATCATGCATGCTCGTGTACGTATTTCATGCATAAACTTCATTGAAATTCCCATTGTACTATTTCTTTCATAACTTTTCATTTTAATGCACTTTTCTTAAAAAATAATTCTTTATAGTGCCCTTGAGTACACTACAAAATCACAACAGTTAGTAGGTCGTGCCCACCTATGCGGAAAGGAAACACATGGCCAATGCAAACCATACCTACCCAATGCAGACTGACTAGGTATTGCACCTAATAAATCTCATAGTACAATGCTCAGTCTTGGCAATCACTATGCTGTGTCCACCTATAAGGGGAAGGATGCCTATGCAAATCATACTTACCCAACGCAGACAGACTAAACATTGTACTTAAAACATATCTTATAAAATCAGTACAATGGTACTACTTTAAATCCAATGCATGGAAAACTTCATTTCTTTGAAAATTAGGCTTAAATGATCATGTCATGCTTATGTTGCCGTAAAGTTTACAACAATAATATAAATAACATATAATTAAAATAATACACATAAACATGTAGGAAAATATCTTGTATCTACTATTGTTCTTGTGATGCAGTTAAAATAAATCTTTGCTTACCTTATGTCTGGTAGAAATGATAGTGGAAAGGGTCAGTATCTTCTTTGACAAGGTGTGTGGAAGGCCTGATGTCAATTTTATTATTAAAATAATCACTATAACATAAAATGCTTAAATAATATAAGCACAAGACCGAATCACAACTTTTACAAAAGAAGGAAGCCTAATCACAAAATGAACCAAAATGTCATTTACTTTCATGAAAACTTGTCCATTTGCTTCTAAGTGGTACCATTTGGTTTTAAAAACTATTTTGATAGCACCTGCCTTATTTTTAGGACATCTCCGCATGATTAAAATCATGATTTAAGACCTACGATAACAATCAACCAGCCAATTCCCACATATACTACTCAAAGAGGATCTTCTAGAGCAACCTAAGTACACTTGAATTCCTTTTGCTTAGACAAAGTGTGAAACTACTTTTACACTTATGTGTCATCATAACCAGCCACAAAATGAGTATAATAAACAATAGGATCCATAAAATATATACTCCAAGTTTAGAAAATCAGATTACAAATATAAAAACGTAATCTACCACACATGATAACACTTAAATCTATAACTAAGACACTTCAGGTCTTTAAGTCTAACTTTAATCCTCCACTTAAATTCTATATTTCCAGCCTTATATAAGATTTCCTTTGACCTTTATTCCTCAAATAAAAGCTTTGATTCAAGAGCTAAAGCAATAGAAATAAATTACAAATTCTAAATTCCACAAAAAGCTCACCTTGACTAGTTTGAATTTTTGTTGAAGCTCTTGCCTTCTACTTCCACAAAACTGATTTCTAAGGCTTTGAAATTGATCTTAGGATACAAGAGGACCTAGAGGAAACATTACTTAAGTAGTATCCAGTGGAGAATTGAAATAACAAAACAAAACCTTGGAAGAAGAACTAGTAGAATTACCTTGACTAGTTTGGACCTATCTTGTTTTCTTGAGCTCCAAATCGAGTTCTACCACTTCGAAACTCTTAGATATGGATAAGGAGAGTTGAGAGAAGTATAGAAAGTGGCTGGAGTGATTCATGTCGTGGCTGGGGATGAAGAGGAAAGAAATGACCAGATTTGGTCAAAAATCAATACTTAATGGCTAAGAAATGGCATAACTTAAATTCTAAGGGGCATTTTATTTTGCTCATTACTTTCCATGTGTCAAGCTACAAAGCATCCTTAGCATACTCATCACATTGCTGGTCAATCCTATACACCCAAGTATTGACCAAAATGGTGAAATCTAGCTTAGAAAGTGAAAACTAGTTACATTTTGACCTACAATCCATATGGCCAATCTTATTGTAATCTAGTGGAACCTAGCCCCATAACCAATAATTAAACATAAAAATAAGTCAATTAAACTCTATTTAATAATGCAATCTTAGTTTCAATTCCTAATTATTAGAATGCACAAAGATGACATTACGCGATTAAGTTGATTCTAAGCTAGCTTAGTGTAATTAGACAAAGTTCAGTATAGTGACTGTCATCTCGTGCTTACCTAGAATGAAAATTTTTGAAAATGCTTGAACTGAGTCCTAAATATTGAAATAAAGTTATTCGACGTGCTTAATTCACAATGAATTTGGCTCCGAAAAGTATGATAAATGCATTTTACCGAAAAACTACTATTTGACACAGTTATCAACAAACATAGTTTTTAATGCATGTGCATATAGTATTCTTTGTTCTTTTCATACACCTAGCTCTCTCTCTCTAATGGTACTGAGCCTTTACACTACATGAGAATACTTCGACAACGTTACTAATAATGCATATTGAAAGCATTTAACGATCAAAATGAGCAATTTATCATAAAATTGACACTAGTTTCATGATATGTCTATTATGTAATACGAACATGTTTATTATTGGCTTATGATATATGTGAGAAACTTATATATCACAATAACATAGACATTGACTAAAATCAGGATGCATATGATAATTCTTCTATATTGGAGCTATTTTGCTTATAGATATATCAATACAATCTGCCTCTCATCAATATCTATTCACTAAATTAGAACACAAACAAACACAATAAGTTTAGAAGTATAATATTGCTACATGAAAAGATTAAAAACTTAATTGCCAAACATTCAACTAAAAAGCTTTCAAAAGCCGCAAGCAACTACAAGAACTATTATATTAGAGCTTGCTACAGTGATTTAAATAGAATTTAAACCCAAACAAAAGAAAAGAGAACATATTAATTCTTTTATAGCAAAAGGTGTTCAATAAAACCCATCAAAAATTCAAATAAATCATTTTAAAATTTCAAAATTCATATTTTCTTTAACAATAATTTTATAGTTGATGAGCTAGTATGTTACCTTCTTCTTTCTTGACCTTCTGGAAGTCCCTTAACCCCTAACGAAAACCTATTTGTAGGAATAGAACTTTTATCAACCACTAATTCAATGGTGGAAAACAGATGATGCGATCAAGAAATTACCACCAAAGACCAAATTTTTAATTTTCTGGAGCAAGAAAAATCATGAAAGTGGTATAAGTAGTTTTTAATAAGAAAGAGTCCAAAAATAAATTTTCTTTTGCTATTTAGTAGAATAATGGCTGGAAAAAAATAATTTCTTCCTATGTTTGGTCTAAAGTATCTCTGAAATAGGAGATCAAAAAGATTATGTAATAGCCCCTAGCTTAACTATATGACTATATAGGTCAAAATAGGAAGTATTATTTTTTTTATAAAATATAACTTTAGTTTGTTTAAAAGAATAGGCCAATTTAAAGTTTTCAAACTGTAAAACAAAAAAGAAGCCGTGTGACATTACTTTTTGAAAGTGTCTTTACAAAATGTGCAGCCAATAGTATATTAGTTTATCTTGCTGGCAGAAGTGATATTTACGGCACCTTAAAATATTAAAGACAAAGACATCACCCATAAGTCAAGCTCGTCTATATCTATATAATCATAACGACAAGGTCATGCATATATCTTCTCACCTACATCACAGGAACAAATGAGCTAATGCTCAGTAAGTAAAGGTCATGCATGCTTGTGAATGTGTTTCATGCGTAAACTTCATTGAAATTTATACTCTTTCTTTCATAAACTTTTCATTTTGATGCACTGTTCTTAAAAAACGTTTCTTTGTAGGGCCCTTGAGTATACCAAAAAGTCGTGGCAATCAGTAGGCCGTGTCTACCTATATGGGAAGGAATCACATGGCCAATTCGAATCATACCTACCCAACATAGACCGACTAGCTAATGCACCTTACACAACTTATAGTACAATGTTCAGTCCTAGCAGTCAGTAGGTTATACCCACCTGTGCGGGAAGGAGGCCTGTGCAATCTATACCTACCCAATGTGGATGAACTAAACAATACAATCAAAATATGTCTCGTAAAATTAGTACAATGGTACTATCTTGAATCCAATGTATGAAAAATTTCACTTCCTTGAAAATTATGCTTAAATGATCATGTCATGCTTATGTCTTCCGTAAACTTCATAACAATAGTATAAATAGCATATAAATAAAATAATACATATAACCATGTAGGAAAACACCTTATATCTACTACTGCTCTTGTGTTGCAGTTAGTTTAAATCTTTACTAACTTCGTGTCCTGTGGAAAAGATAGTGAAAAGGATTAATATCCTCTGCAACGAGGTGTGTGGAAGGCCTAATATAAATTTCATTACTGAAATGATCAATACAATGTGAAATGCTTTAAGAAAAAATGACTGAAAGCATAAATCACAATTTTCACAAAATTAGGAAATCTAATCACAAAATGAACTAAAATAGCACATACTTTCATAAAAACTAGTCCATTTGCTTCTAAATGGTACTATTTGGTTTTTAAAATATTTGGATAGTACCTCCCTTCATTTTAGGAAATTTCAACATGATTAAAATTATGATTTTAAACATACAATAATATTTTAGGATCCAATTCCAACATATACACCTCAAAGAAGATCATTTAGAACCTCCTAGGAGCACTTGAATTCCTTTCAGTTTGGATAAAGTTTAAAAATATTTTTATACTTTTTTATTGTCACAACCAGAACCTAAACAAATATATTTATAGTAGGATCAACAAAATATATATTTTAATTTTATAAAATTAGATTACAAGTATAGAGAACTTATTCTAACAATGAAAACACAAATCCATAAATAATAAAATTTGGAGCTTTAATTCTAACTTTAATCCTCCACTTAAATTCTATGTTTTCAGCAATATATAAAGTTTCCTAGGATCTTTCTTCATGAAATAAAAGATTTCATTTAATAGCTAAGGTAAAAGAAATAAATTATCAATTCAAAATTCCACAAAAACCTTACCTTGACTAGTTTGAACTTTTGTTCAAGCTCTTGCCTTCAAATTCTCAAAAACTGATTTCTAAAGCTTTGAAATTGATTTTAGGACTTCAAGAATCTAGAGGAGCCATTATTTAAGTTGTATCAGGTTGAGACTTGAAATAAGAAAACAAAACCTAGGAAAAAGAACTAGTAGAATTACCTTGAGCTCCAATTTGAGTTGTACCACTTGGAAACTCTTGGATATGGTTAAAGGGAGTTGAGAAAAGTCTAGAAAAAAGCTACAGAGCTATAGGTAGTGGCTAGAGAGAAAGGAGAAGAAAATTACTAGATTTGGTCAAAAAGTGATACTCAATCACTAAGAAATGACATAACTTAATTTCTAAGGGGTATTTTCAGTATTTCACACCCTATCTTTCCATGTGTCTAGCTTTAAATCACTCTTTTCTTATTCATCATGTTATTGGCCATTTATACACACTCAAGTATAGACCAAAATGGTGAAACGTAGCTTAGAAAATGAAATCTAATCATAATTTAACTTATGATCCTATATGGCCAATCTTATTGTAATCTGGTGGAATCTGGCTCTATAACCAGTCATTAAACATAAGCATAAGTCAATTAGATTTCAATTAATAATGCAATTATATTATCAATGCCTAATTATTAGAATGCACAAAAATGACATTACACGATTAAGCTGAATCTAAGCTAGCTTAGTGCAGTTAAATATAATTTAGTACAGTGACTATCCCCTCGTGCTTACCTGAGGCTGACAAATGAAGTGCTATAAATTAGTCCTAGATATTGAAATTAAGTTATTTGAAGTGTTAAAGGTACAGTGAATTTGGCTTCGAAAAGTGTGAAAAATGCATTTTACCGAAAAACTACCATTTGAGCAAGTTATCAACAAATATGATATTAATGTATATGCATATAGTATTGCCATTGATGAATATATTTTTTGTTCCTTTCACACACCAAGTTCTCTCTCTTAAGGTACTGAGCCTTTACACTGTATGAGAACACTTTGACAAACATCAGTATAATAATACATGTCGAAAGCATTTAACAATAATGAATGAGCAATTTACTGTAAAGTTGATCCTAGTTACTTGATATATCTGTTATATAATATGAATATATCTATTATTGGTTTATTGTAGATGTGAGAATCTTAGGCATCACAATTCTTTCCTTCTTATTAAATTTCGTTCTTGAAATTTTTCTTACCCGAATAAGTAAGGATACTTAGTTTTCATCTCTTCTTATCTTTCCCATGTGGCCTCTTCTACTTAGTTTCTCTATAGTATTTTGACCAAAGGGATCTTTTTGTTTCTAAACTCCTTTTCTTTTCCATTTAAAATCTTCACTAGTTATTCTTCAAAACTCATATCTTGGCTCAAAACTCAAAACACATGAAAGGTTTGGACTATATCTTCTTAACATAGAGATACGAAAAATATTGTGTACGTTTGATAGTGAGGGTGGAAAAACAAGTTTATAGGAAACATCTCCAACTTTATCAAGTATCTCAAATGGGCCTACATATTTAGGACTAGGTTTTCCTAACTTCCCAAACCTCATGATTCCTTTTATGGGAGCAACCTTCAAAATAACTTTGTCACTAACATTAAATGTGACTTCTCTTTTTCTAGGATCTGCATAATGTTTCTATCTATTTTGAATAGCTAATAACCTTTTACCAATCTTTTCTATGGCTTCAATTGTTTCTCTTACTAATTTTGAACCAACAGATTTCCTTTCTCCCATCTCATCTCAGTGAATTAGAAATCTACATTTTCTTCCATACAATGCTTCATATGGAGGCATTTTAACCGAAGCTTGATATCTATTGTTATATGAAAATTCTATCAGGGGCAAGTACTTGCTCCAAAACTCATGAAAATCTAACATACAAGTGTTAAGCATATCCTTAAGAGTTTGTATAGGTCTCTCTGATTGTCTATATGTTTAAGGATGAAAAGCTATATTGAATGCTAGTTTTGTACTCAAAACCTCCTGAACTCTCTTTCAGAATTTCAAAGTGAATCTAGTTACTCGGTAAAAAATGATAATCTTTAGAACACCATATAGTCTACTGATTTCTTGAACATACAACCGAGCTAACTGATCCAAGTTATA
The DNA here is from genome assembly GCA_002914805.1 of Parasponia andersonii. Lineage (NCBI taxonomy): Eukaryota > Viridiplantae > Streptophyta > Magnoliopsida > Rosales > Cannabaceae > Trema > Trema andersonii. The sequence continues at coordinate 70,428 of JXTB01000082.1, forward strand.
AGTTATTTTAATTGGTAGGAAATAGGCTGACTTAGTATATTTATCCACAATCACCTAAATAGCATCATGGCTTTTATTTGTCTTAGGAAGTCTAATAAACAAATCCATAACAATCTCTTCCCATTTTCATCATGGCTTCAATGTCCCAGCAGGACTTTGATGTTCAGTTTTAACTTACTGGCATGTGAGGCATTACTCTATTACTCAATCACATACTTCTTCATACTTGGCTACCAATAATGCATTTTCAAATCTATGTATATCTTTGTAGTACCGGGATGCATAGAGTAAGGAATAGTGTAAGTTTTTGTCAATATCTCCTTTCTAATTGTTCCATCTGGCATACACAATCTATTTCTATATGTAATTATACTATTACTAGAAATCTATAAGGCAACCTCCTTTCTAAAGTCTATCTTAGTCTTTAAACTTATCAAATAGGAATCCGTATTCTAGCCTTCCTTGATTCTCTCTAAAATTGTAGGTTACAAGGTCAGAGCCGCTAATTTTTTCATTAAACCTGTAGGCACAATCTCTAATTCCAATTGATGCAAATCCATTAAAAGATATTTCTGATCAATATACTTAAGTGATACAGTAGCTAATGACTTTCTGTTTAGAGCATTTGCAACTATATTAGCTTTTCCTGGATGATAGTTAGTCTCATAATCATAGTCTTTCATCAGTTCAGGCCATCTTCTCTATCTCATATTCAATTCCTTTTGAGTAAAAAAATACTTGAGACTTTTATCGTCTGTGTAGATTTGATATCTTTCTCCACAAAGATATTGTCTCTAAATCTTCAGTGCAAAAACTACTGCTGCTAGCTCAAAATCATGAGTAAGATATTTCTTTTCATATTCTTTCAGTTGCCTTGAAGCTTAGGCAGTAACCTTACTATTTTGCATTAGAACATAAAGTAGATCATTCTTTAAAGCATCACTATAAAGAATAAATCCTCTTGATCTAGTGAGTATAGAAAGTATAGGAGCTGTGACCAAACGATACTCTAACTCTTTAAGAGTCTTTTCATATTCATCATCCTAATGAAATTTCACCTTCTTTCTAGTTAATTAAGTCGACGGAGAAGCCAACTTAGAAAATACTTCAAAGAGCCTTCTATAATAAATAGCCAATCCTAAGAAACTACAAATTTCGGAAACATTTATAGGTCTTGACCAATTACTTACAACTTCAACCTTCGCTAGGTCCACAGAAATACTATTTATAGACACTACATGATCAAGGAAGATAACTTTCTGCGATCATAACTCATATTTCTTAAACTTTGCATACATTTGCTGTCCTTTTAGGATCCTCAAAACAGTTCTTAAATGCTCCATGTGTTCCTCCCTTGAGCGCGAGTAGATCAAAATATCATAAAAGAATACTATAATAAAACTATCCAAGAAATCTTTGAATACTTTCTTCATCATGTCCATAAAAGTAGCTCGAGTATTAGCTAAACCGAAGGGTATCACTGAAGACTCATAGTGCCTGTATCTTGTTCTTAAAGCTTTCTTAAGAATATCTTCTTCCTTAATTAGTTGATGGTATCCTGATCTTAAATCAATCTTGGAAAATACCGGAGCACCTTGTAATTAATCAAACAGATAATCAAATCTAGGGAGAGGATACTTATTCTTGATTGTGACCTTATTTAGCTCTCTATAATTGATACAAAGCCTTATAGACTCACATTTCTTCTTTACGAACAAAACTGGAGTACCCCATGGTGAAAAGCTTGTGTGTATGAAACCCTTATCCAAAATCTGTAATTATACCTTCAGTTCCTTCAACTTTGCTGGAGCCATTCTATATAGTCCCTTTGAAATAGGAGTTGTACCAGGTAGCAAGTAAATAACAAACTCTATCTATCTATCAGATGATAATCCTAGTAGATCTTCTAGGAATACCTCTAAAAATTCATTAACTACTAGTACTTCCTCCTGGCTTCATCTTAAGTTCCTCTCTAGTATCCATTACATTTGCCAAATAACCAATACGTCTTAACTTCCTTGCTTTTATCATTTAAATAATTGGTACCCGTTTTCTTCTTAGAAGACCTAAGGAAAGTAAACTTCTCTCTACCAGGTGACTGAAATGCTACTCTCTTACCATTACAATCAATGCTAACATGATACTTAGATAGCTAACCTATATCCAAAATCACCTCAAAATTTTGTTTATCTAACATTATTAAGTCTGCTCACAGTTTTCTGCTATCTATCTATATTGGACACACTCTCAAAATTTGACTAGAATGTAATATTTCCCCTAGATGGAATAATTACCTAGTATCTTAAATTCAAAGTTTCAAGTTATTTACTCAATTTTCTCACATATGCTAGTGATGCAAATAAATGTATAACTCCTGAATCTATTAATGTATTTGTGTGGATATCAAAGATAGAAATCTTACCTGCTACAACCGATGGATCATCCTTAGCATTTGTCACAGTCATGGTAAGCATATGAGCTAGAACTTTCTTTTGTTCACTAGAGGTGGAGGGATAATCCTTGGAAAAATGTCTTGTCTTTCCACATACATAGTATGCTCTACTACCTAAAAAATATTCACCCTTATAAAGCTTTCTACATTCGGGACATGTAACTTTTTAGTTCAAATTAAATTTCATTTGTTGACCTGTTACTGAGTGCTTCGAAGGATCTTGTCTTTGTCCTTGATATGTGGGAATTTCCTTTTGCCTCTACTAAACCTTGATTGAGTACTATTTCCAAAATTTACATTTCGTCTTGCCATATTTATGTTTCTTCTAATTTCTAATGCCTTTATCACCTTTAGTTCAGCTTCTTTTAGCTTCAAGGGCTTTATTTACAACTTCTTTATAAGGCACACATTTCTCTGTGGACATCTTAATATCCCTATATATTTCTCCTTTGAGCCCCTATAGAAGCGGATTTACTTTCAAACTCGTTGGTACTCACTGTATGAGGAGCAAAATAGGATAGCTCTTCAAATTTCTTTATGTAGTCATATACAGACATACCACTCTACTTTAAATTAGTAAACTCAGCTGCCTTTGCAAGTCAACGAGCTTTAATAAAGTACTTCCTGTAAAATATTTCCTTAAATCTCTTCCAAGTCAATTTGTTAACATCAGTGATTGACTTCATAGAATCCCACCAGTGCCTTACATCTATTTAGATCATATAAGTAGCACAAAAAACTATCCCCTCCTTAGAGATTCTTATATAATCAAAGATACTCTCCAAACTTTGAATCCACTCCTCAGCTAATAATGGTTCTATTTCACCTTTAAAAGCTGGAGATTTATTTTTCCTGAACCGTTTAGAAGCTGGTTCATAGTTTTCTTATCTAGCTACAACTTATACTAGTAATTGTTCCTCTCTCTTTTGATCTTATTCTATAAGCCTCTCTATTTGTTGAGCCTATCTCTCCACTAATTTGGCCAATCGATATATAGTAATATCTTTCTTATTCTCTTGATTAGCCCTTTGTTGGCTAGTCTAACCTTTACCCCTCAGCATGATTTCTTGTATAGTGGTCCTTTATTTACAAATAAATATAATAGCAAATAATAATATATGAATCAAATTTATATAACACAAATGAAGTACACATATGAAAACAATTAGACAACCTAGTTGACTGAGCTTTCTGTCACATGATCATATATATGTAGGTAACATTCAGAAACGACTAAACCTCCACTCTGATACCACAACAGTAACACTACCTCATTTAACTATATAACTATATAGGTCAAACTATAAAGTATTAATTTTTTTATAAATCATAACTTTAGTTTTTTTCAAAAAAATAGGGCAATTTAAAATTTTCAAAATATAGAATAGTGAAAAGGGTCAGTAATCTCTACAGCAAGGTGTGTGAAAGGTTTTATATGAATTTTATTACTAAAATGATCAATACAATGTAAAATAATTAAAGAAACATACAATAAGCATAAATCACAACTTTCACAAAATCTGAAAATCTAATCACAAAATGAACCAAAATGACATATACTTTCATAAAAATGTCCATTTGCTTCTAAATAATACCATTTAGTTTTAAAAATATTTGGTCAGCATCTCCTCTATTTTTAAAACATTCCCATATGATTAAAATCATGATTTTAAACCTACAATAACATTTTATAATCCAATTCTTGCATATGCACTTGAATTTCTTTAAGATTAGACACAATTTAGAAACACTTTTACACTTTTGTATTGTTACAACCAATAATTAAACAAATATATTTACATGGTTGAGTCTAAAAATAAACATTTCAATCTTATAAAATCAGATTAGAAGTCTAGAGAACTTATTCTAATAGTGAAAACACATAAATTCATAAATAACAAACTTTAGGGCTATAAGTTTAACTTTAATCCTCCACTTAAATTCTATATTTTCAACCATATATAAGGTTTTCTAGGACCTTTATTCATCAAATAAAATATTTGATTTAAGAGCTAAAGCAAAAGAAATAAATTATCAATTCTAAATTCTACAATAAGCTCACTTTGACTTGTTTGAACTTTTGTTAAAGCTCTTGCCTTCTAATTCTACAAAACTGATTTCTAAGGCTTTGAAATTTTAAGAGTCAAAAGAACCCAAAGGAATGATTATTTAAGTTCAATCAGGTGGAGAATTGAAATAAGAAAACAAAACCTAGTAAGAAGAACTAGTAGAATTACCTTGACTAGTTTGGACCTATCTTGCTTTCTAGAGCTCTAATTTGAGTTCTACCACTTAAAAACTCTTGGATATAGCTAAAGGGAGCTAAGAGAAGTCTAAAAAAGATCTAGGAAGCTTCCAGTCATGGCTAGAGAGAAAGAAAAATAAAATGATCTGATTTGATCAAAAAGTGATACTTAATGTTTAAGAAATGGCATAACTTAAGTTCTAAGGGGCATTTTTGGTATTTGATACTCTATCTTTCTATGTGTCCAGCTTTAAATCACTTTTGGCTTACTCATCACATTTCTGGCCTTTTCTATACACTGAAGTGTAGACCAAAATAGTAAAACCTAGCTTAGAAAATGAAATCTAGTCATACTTTAACTTATGATTTGATATAGTCAATCTTATTATAATCTAGTAGAACCTAACCCCATAACCAATCATTAAACATAAGCATAAGTAAATTAGACTTCAATTAATAATGCAAACATAGTATCAATACCTAATTATTAGAATATACAAAAATGATATTATGCAATTAAGCTGAATCTAAGCTAGCTTAGTACAGTTAAATACAATTCAGTACAGTGACTACCATCTCATATTTACCTAGGGTCGATAAATAAAATGCTATAAATGAGTCCTAGATATTGAATTAAAACTATTTGACTTATTAAAAGGTACATTGAATTTAGCTTCGAAAAACATGAAAAATGTATTTTATCAAAAAACTACCATTTGGCCAAGTTATCAACAAATATGATTTAATACATGTGCATATATTATTGCTATTAATGAATATATTATTTGTTTCTTTCACACACTAAGCTCTCTTTTTGAGGGTACTGAGCTTTTATACTGAATGGGAACACTTCAACAAAAATTAGTACAATTATATATATCGAAAACATTTAACAATAATGAATGACCAATTTATTATAAAGTTGATTCTAGTTACTTGATATGTTTATTATGTAATATGAACATATTTATTATTTGTTTATTATGCATGTGAGAATCTTGGGCGTCATAGATTAAATATCCGAATAGAAAATAATGAAGAACTTGAAGCATGGAGTCCATTTCACAAATATATGACAAAAGTTTATTACCTAAGCCCTGCAATATTGAGGAATGAGAATCAGATAAAGCATATCCGACATAACATACTCTTACTAGAATTACTTCAGGCAGAACTTTAATGAAAAAAAAAGAACTATTTGAAGTTGTTGACTTTGAAGCACAAACCCAATTATTGAAAAAGAGACCACCAAATAAACTACCCAAACTTTCATTAGTTAATGGCGTACTCAAGATTTAATTGACAAGTTTCCTATATTCTCTATTTCAGCCAATTGGCCAAATGTATTTTAATTCTAATCATATTCATAATAAGTGGAAATAACTTTTGTTTAAAAACTAATCACACGCAAGTTCTGTAATCAGGTCTTTTCTTTCAATTTTAGGTGTATGCTCCTTGTGATCCTAGTGGAGCTTAAATTATCACTGTTTGTCGAGGTTTATATCATCTTAAGTTATCATTAGTTTGGTGCTAATTTTGGACTATGATTCACACAAATTCAAAGCATTAGTGTTTGAAAGTTTATCTTGTTCATGTCCATACTTTCAATTTTATGATTCCCTTAACATAATTAGTCCACTACGAAAAGAAAAAGCAGAGTATTATTAAGGTATGGTAAGCAAGAAAAACCATAGTACTAAATTGATGAGAGTGGAATAAAGCACACACCCAATTGTGGAAAAAGAGATAATTTACAAACTGTAACAAGATACATAAATTTTTCACAACATATTTGGATGGAATATTGTTCTGCCATAAGTTAAGTCAAAGAAAACTGCACATTTTCGTTTAAATTTTTGCAAAAATCCCGAAAATTCTAAAGAGAATATTTCTCTCTTTCTCTCCATCAAAACTAACTACCTTTTACCACATTATGCAAATTGATCTAAAACAAGAGGCAATATAGGTAATAATGTTAGGTTATCTAATTAACTCATCAAACATTTTAGTCAAGCATTCTATGGAATCCTTTGTTTGCACAAAATCAATTACGCATAGCCACCATAAAAGAAAGAAAAATATCCTGGTAAGGCATTCTAAGCACAATTAGACTTAATCTTACAGTAATAAATTTACAAAATACCATCAAATTAAATCTAATTAACCCTATGTAAACAAAAATTTTGAAGCTCAAAAGTATATCCAAAACACAGATTTTCTGATGTACTGAGAAATAAAAATGGAGGTGGTTTGGTTTTAAAAAGTGAGGTGGTCTAAGAGAGAGAGACCATAAGCTTTGGGAGCCAAGCTTTCATGAAGGAACCTATTGCTTTACAAGAAGAGTGAGCACCTGAAGCTTAAAGAGCTAGCAGGGGCTTGAAGCTTTGTTGCTAAGCCTTCAACTGAGCAGAGATGGACCATAGAGGGAGTAGGATTGGGCTAGAGAACAGACATGCCAGAGATAAACTAGAGAATGAGAACGATCGAGCAAGAGGAGAGGCAGAAGAGTGAAACGTAATCCTTTCTAATCCCTAATTCTGAAATGGATAAAATAATCCCCTTCTAAGGGAACTATTATTAGACAAGATTATTTTAATCCAATTTATTTTAATCCAATCCTATGTACTCAATTTGTGACACAAAATATGGGATAAGTCTTATCTAATCCAGTCTCCTCTCTTATCAAGCAACCCAAACAGAACCTTATTGATGTGAAAAAGGGAGAACTCACTATGAGAGTCCAAGATAAAGAGGTAACCTTGAATGTTTTTAAAACCATGAAGTTTCCAAGTGATGTGAATAATTGTTATAGAGTTGACGTAGTTGATGAGGGTGTCGAAGACATATTCTCAAGGGGATTTTCCAACCGATCCTCCTAAATATTCTATTTTAAATTCCTATGATATGGATAAAGAGGAGGCTATAGAATATGTCAATTACTTGGAAGCATTCCTACCATTTGTTTGTTCTAAAACTCAATTTGAAGTGTGGGATGGTGCATCCTCATCTATTCAAGCCAAGGATTCTATTGAAAACCCACCTTATTTGAAGCTCAAACCTCTACCTAATTATCTCCACTATTATGCTTATTTGGGTGAGTCATGTACTTTATCGGTTATTATTTCCTGTTCTCTTTATGGTGAATAAGAAGAAAAATTGATGAGAGAATTTAGAGGCAATAAAAAGGTATTCAGATAGTCTTTAGCCCACATTACAGGGAATAGTCCTTTGACTTGCATGCATAAGATTCTATTTGAACAAGACTACAAGTCATCAATTGAGCATCAATGTAGGTTGAATCTTATTATGAAAGGACTGGTAAAAAAGGAGCATATTAAGGGGTATGATGTGGGAACTATTACTCTATCTTATAGTTAGTCTAGTTCAATATATCTGGAATAAAAGAGGGATGATGATGGTGTCTAATTAAAACAATATGCTTATCCCTATAAGAACAGTAATCAGTGGGCGAGTGTGTGTGGATTATCAGATGCTCAATAATGCAATTTAGAAAGATCACTTATCATTACCTTTTATTGATCAAATGCTTAATAGGTTGGTCGGACATACATTTTATTGCTTCTTGGATGTATATTAATCTGGGTACAACTAAATTGTTATAGCCCCCGAAGATGAAGAGAAAACTAATTTTACTTGATCCTATGGGATTTTTGCTTTCTAGAGAATGTTGTTTGGACTTTGCAATGCCTTGCTACCTTCCAACAGTGTATGATAGCCATATTCCCAGAATCAAAGGGATTTCCGGCAAAACCTAACATATATGTTCAAATTTGAACATGAAATAACATCTAAAAAAATAGCAAACTTATATGCTTATTGGGAATTGCAGTAGTTCGTCGTTGAAATTCACAAAAAATATTATTAAATGCAAATAAAAAATTTTAAAAAATAAATGATATATATAGAGCTTACTCACATAGAATAGTGTTACTTGAACTTTTAGAGGTAGAAATCATTTGAAACGCTAATCGGTCATGCGTGATGAAGACCAAGGCAAGGTGCACTGGTATTGTTTTTTATACCGAAGAGAGAGAGAATGAAGTTCTGGCTAAACTTAACCTCTTTTATATATATTTTAATTGCAATTACTGGAACGACCGATAAAATACATATAAATTCTTTATTGGTGGCTCTGCCACAACCGTTTGGAAATGCTTTTTAAAATTCCAAAGCATTTGTCGGCAGTTCTAATAGTACAACTAGGATTGCTCTCTTTTTTCTTTTTTTTTTTCTTTGTTTTGTAGAGTGCATTTTCCTGATCTAACTAGTCTCCTTTCATTTGAATATCCAATCTGATTGTAGAAGTGCTCCTATGCATTGTAAATTACAATACTTAATAGTACCATTATAGAGAAAACTTACTGTGTGAAAGAAATAAATAATACATTTATAAATAGTAATACTATATGCATATATATTAAAACCATGTCGGTTGATAATTTAGTTAAATAGTAGTTTTTTGGTAAAATATATTTTTTACGCTTTTTGAAGTCAAATTCACCACGCATTTAACATATCAAATAGTTTTAATTCCATGTTTAGGACTCATTTATAGCATTTTATTTGCGGCTCCAAGTAAGCACGAGGTGGCAGTCATTGTACTGAACTGTGTTTAATTATACTAAGATAGCTTAGATTCAACTTAATCGCTTAATGTTATCTTTATGAATTTTAATATTTATTCATTGATACTATGTTTATATTATTAATTGAAGTCTAATTGACTTTTTTTTTTATGTTTAATAATTAGTTATGGGGCTAGGCTTCACTAGATTACAATAAAATTGACCATATGTGATTATAGGTCAAAGAATGACTAGTTTTCATCTTCTAAGCTAGGTTTCACCATTTTGCTCTACGTTTGGGTGTATGTGTTGGATTTAAAACGATTTTCGCAGCGGAAGATTGCCCATGAAATATTCAAAAATTTTCTCAAAACAATTGACTATATGAGTGCATAGTATTAATTCATAGCAAATAGGAACATACAAAGAGAATAGATCTAATACCTCTTGTAACCTATCGGCAGATCCTAGCTTTACTGTCTTCTCGACCACGATCTTCTAATCCAAGTCTCAACCACAACTAGATGAATATGTGGGCGTTGCGTACAATTTCTTAAAACTCACACTTTAGGCACTCGCAATTTTCTCAACACAGGAGATTGCAAGAGTTCTGTTCTACAGAGAATAGGAAGACTCTTCTTTTTCTCTCTAGTTTATGGAGGCTCTGTAGAAAAAATACGTAGTGTATTTCTTTCTTTTTCTGCTAGGATTTTCTTTATATATATATATTTATTATACTATTTAATAAATAAATTAATGGATTAATCAAATCAATATATATATAACCTTAAAAAAACGTTAGTTTACTTTTTTTTATTTTATAAACATAAAATTATATATATATATATATATCTATTTAATCTAATTAATTAATATATATATATATATAAATTAGCAGATAATTCACTCCTTCAAGAAAGAGTGTTTCACTTTTAGTGAGTTTCCCAATTTCTATTCATCTAATTATCTGATAATTAGATATTTTAAATTAAAAATTTAAACAAATTAGGAAACTTATCTCTCCATAAATTTAAATTAATTAATTAATTAATTATTACATATAGATAAACTATTTATCTAGACAAAATGTGCAGTAACAGAAATATTCTAATATCCAGTACAGTATTTGTAAGAGGTGGAATTGGCGACCTATGGACCTGTAATTCAAGATCCAATAAATTATGATAATTAATTAAACTCTTTAATTAATTTATCTAATTTATTAATTCAAGTATTACTCTACAAAAAATCTAGAATTGCACTTTTGAAATTACAGAATTAATTTACTCAGAAAACAGTGAGCAGCCCATTAATTTAATCATTACATATAGTTCAATCTTCAATAGACAATTCATAATTAGAGCTATGTTATATTCCGTTTACCTCTCCAATTACATCTTTATCCTTGTGTACCATTGATTCTCTAATGAACAATTAATTTATAAATCTATTATAAATTGAGTACTCAAACTGTTCAAGTCCTGAATCAATATACAAGAGAATCATCTTTCTAGCTTCCTAATGGAAGGAATGGATTCCATATCTATAAGTTACATTCCCAGCTACTCATCTCATCATGCTCCTAAGATACAAGTATTTCGATCTGTTTAAAAAAAAACCTTTAACAAGTAAGTCAAAGAATATAATGTTATAAATAAGAATCTATAACTACTCAAGCTTAAGATTGATCTATATATGATCATATAGTGACATTATTTAAACTCTCAACAATTTACAGAATTTATATGAGATTCAAATTATGTCTGGTCTAATCCTATATAATCAAATTATATAAAATACCTCCATTATGATATCAACGCATCAATAATCTGGATAAGACTATTACATTCTCAATGTTAATGGACCGTACTAATAACATTTAATTAAATATCCCATACTTTAATTAATTATTACGGACTATATTTGTAACGACCCAACATTTTCTGACCGTTAACTACTTACCTTCTTAGCTTAAAAAAAATTTAGATGCTGAAAAATTCATGAAATTTTTTTTTCGACTTAATTTTTTTTAAAGAGATTTATATTCACAACTAACGATTTACTTAAATTTTGAAAATAAGTAAATGCTTCTCAATGGTTAAGTCCTATTTATTTAAATTTGATTATAAACCTTTTATTAAGGTGATTTAAATAGTGCGCAACTATAAAGGGCTCCCAGGTGAGGAGGGGGGTCACATACGGACCACTTAAGTCCCAAGCTCTCCTTAGACAGTGTAAGTCTTTTTGACAGAGCCCTTATGTTTTATATTTATTTAAATCAAAATATTCTCTTTTATATCTAAAAAAAACGTCTGTTTAACTTCTAATAAATCGAAATACATTTTCAAGTTCAATTTGATTAAATCATGCATTACGAAATAAAATGCTAAGTTATAAGTACGTTTTCAAACAACATCAAGCTTACATAATTGAAATCATTTATCTCATAATAAAACATATGCGGAAGAAATTTTAATGGCAGCATTCCATTACCCGTGCCTCACATCATCCCCGCCTCAATTCCAACTAACCCATCAATCAAATCAGAAATTTCTTTCCTTTGGTACCTATAGCATGGATACTCATAAAATGTGTGCTTTCACTCAGTAAGTACATTGAAATTCTCACAAAATATTTTACTTATGAACAAATAATTCTTTTTTTTTTTTTGAAAGTTCAGTTATGCTGTTTTATGAAATCATTACTTTATGCTTTATTATAAGATATTGTTTCATGATTTTATCTCATTCTTGATTTTAAAGTCTTTTATCTTTCTTATGGGCCCTAGTGTACGTACCGAGTGTGCACTACCAAATAGGGAATCAGGGGAGCAACCCAACTGAAAATACCCACGGTCATAATCTTTATATACTTTTCCTCGGGAATCCTCGTTTAAGAGAGGTCGGTCTTATCTTCCCTCGGATATCCTCACCTAGTGGAGGTTGGTATGACACCTTTAAATTCTATATCTTATTTAGTCCTTTTTTTTTAAATATGAGTGGGTACGCTTCAATGAACCCAAACTTATATTCAACTATCGTAGCATTTCTTTTATTAAAGTATGTTGAAGTATGATAACATTGTGAAGTAAGCATACATCATTTTTTTTTATAGCATAGGAAAAGTATCTTTATAAGCATATATTATACATAGGTCATACAATAATANTTAATTCAAACATATCATACTGTAAACATAAAACATTTTCAACCATCCATGCCATAGGTGAAATTGTAATTACCTCGTAGTATGATTGTCCTAGTTCCACTCGTTAATTACATATGTCTAGATCGAAGTTTGCCCTGACGTATATATACTCTATTTGTTAGAGAAAATTTAAACTGGCCTTATACTTTATTATTATTATTATTATTTTTTATTTTATTATTATTGGGCTTAAAATATTTAAGACTCAATCTTGATCCAGCATAAAATGTCACATTTGAGAAACAATGTCACACTATATTCATTGACTAATTTATACTTTCACTTAGATGGATGAGATTTGATTCTCCTTAATTTTGATCATAGTGATCTTTTTAATCTATCAATAATTTGGTTGTTGATTTGATTAACATCATTCTAAATTAATTAAGTTTCCTTAATTCTATTTCTTTTTATCAAATACCTTGAATTATTCTTGATTAATTTCTTTATTCGTAATTAAGAGTCATAATATAATAATTGAGTCAACCATACTAAGGGATATACAAATTTAATATCTAAAATCATACTTGGACTAAATATTATTTGGTATTGATTGCGGTTTTTAGGCCTATCACTAAACTTAGGCAAAATATAATTAGAAGCATACCTTATTTATTTCCTATAATTGATTTCATATCTTAAATTTAAGTAAATCTTTTCTTATCCTAATTAGAGATCTAATATATATATATTCTTATATCACATTTCCAATCTAATATTTCAAGTTTTATAATTTATATTTTTACCCAAAATCTTAAGAATTCTAACATTTATGCCCTCTAATAGTAATTATTGAGTTATATCTTATTATTCTTTTTTTTTTGTTAAAGATTCTTCCTTTATTTACCTTTACAATTTAAAATAGTCTTAAAATTGCCTAAAACAATTTTGTTTTCACATATTTGACCAATATTTTGTCAAAATTATACTTTTGACCCAAATACTCAAACATTTTTGCATTTTAGTCCTTCCAACTTTTGAACAAACTTCTTTAATTTTTTTTGGAAAGTATTTTTAATGGGTAAAAATCTGTTCTTAAGGATCTAAGTCTAAATCATTAAGTTTGATTCATTTTTATGCATATTTTATTTAGGGTCTTACACTAAAAAAAATCTTCCATTTTTTTGTGTTTAGTCATTTTGATTTTACTATTATTATTATTATGAAGTATTCATATTTAGAAGTTTAAGAAATTAACAAAATAAGTCTCAATATAATATAATTATATAACATCTAAAGTAGGTCAAATATGTTATTACTTATTTATTCTTTTATATAATTTATATAACAAGCAAGGTGAGGGAATAAATACCTTTCAAGTTTGGATCTTCTTTCTTACGTCTCCACCACAAAATTAAGTACTATCTTCTCTTGATTATAATTCTAAATTTCTAGAATCGATGGGTAAAATATTGTATCTCTTGTGAATTTGGAAGAAAGTGAGGTAGAAATAGTTTTTTTTTTTTTAGAAGGAATAATTGGAAATATGAAGATAGTTTTGGCTAAGTAATTTGAAAGGTTAAGCATGGATTTAAATTACCAAATGAATGGTCTATTTATAGGCTATCCATGAAAGATATCCAATAATACATACTTTCATATTCTATGAAATAATCCAAGCATCATTATTATCAATTTGTCAAAATATCTTCTATTCCTACTCTATTACCTTACCTTATACTTTATTTTTTACTCATCCACTATCTTTGTCTCATATCTTTCTTCTTTTTCAATTATTTGGAATCCAATACCACTAGCTCCCAAAGAAAGTCTCTACTATATTAATTTTTTTTATAGCTTTTGAATTATTTTAGAGACAAAAGTTACTAATTAGTTTTGTCTATGTCTTCTACTTTTAATTAGGGCCACTAATTTCCAAAGAACATTTCCATTATGATTTTCTTTTTTCCCTACCTTTTGAATTACTCATTAACTTTATCCTTTTCCTTTTCTATTCTACTTATTTAAAGTTATTACCTTCCTAAGGTAAAACCTTACTACTTTTCATCTTTTTTTATAACTTATTTTCCACCCTTAGATTGATATATTTAATTCATAGCCATTCAAAATATGGCATGGTACTATTTTGGTGTAACCATTAACTTTAGATTATAAAATGTAACAATTTTAATGTGACATAAACATGTCACATTTTTAATTAGAT
>JXTB01000082.1:87977-104737 GCA_002914805.1 Parasponia andersonii
ATATTTATTCTTTATGGTCACCTTATTCAATTCTCTATAGTCGATGCACATTCTGAATGTTCCATCTTTCTTCTTCACAAATAGCACAGGTGCACTCCATGGTGAGTGACTTGGTCGGATAAAACCCTTGTCTAACAACTCTTGTAGTTGAGTTTGTAGCTCTTTAAGCTCAGCAGGTGCCATCCAATAAGGTGCTTTGGAAGTTGGGGAAGTACCAGGTAGTAATTCGATCTCAAAAGAAACTTCTCGCTCTAGCGGTAGTCCTGGCAGATCATCGGGAAACACATCAATGTACTCCTTGACGATGGTTACATCATCTGACCTCTTCTTTTCTTCTTTACTCTTATCAAGAATATTAGCTAGATATCCTAGACACCCGTTACTCAACATTCTCCTTGCTTGCATTTCTGAGATCATCACTCGAGAAGGTAATTGTCCTTTCTTGGAGTTTTGCATCGAAAAAAGAATGAGTACCTTATCAATGTAAGATGCTTAAGACAGTGCAAAAAGTCTGTTTTTGCAATCTCGAATAATCTGGATGCTAAGCACATAACTTGCTTCTCCCAAATCTTTCATTTAGAATTGCTTGGCTAGCTATTTCTTTACATTAGATAATATTTCTACATTATTCCCAATAAGCAAAATATCATCTACATAAAGAACTAGAAAGACCACTTTCTTGTCTTTGATGTACTTGCATATACAAGGTTCATCAACATTTTGATCGAAACCATAAGATTTAATCGTCTCATCAAATCTTAGATTCCATGATCTCGAAGCTTGCTTAAGTCCATAAATTGACCTAAGTAGTGTACAAACTTTTTGCTCTTGGCCTTTAGCTCAAAACCTTCTGGTTGCCCTATATAGATGCTTTCTTCAAGATAGCCATTCAAAAAAACTGTCTTGATGTCCATTTGTCATATTTCATAGTCTAAATATGCGGCAATGGATAAGAGGATATGTATGGATTTAAGCATGGCTACTGGCGAGAAAATCTCTTCATAATCAACTCCCTCTTTTTGGGTATAAACTTTTGCCACTAACCTTGCTTTGAACGTTTCAACTTTTCCATCTGCACCTCTTTTCTTTTATAAATCCATTTATATCCAATCAGTCTAATATCCTCACGTGGATCTACAAGTTCCCAAACAAAATTAGAAGACATGGATTCCATTTCTTGGTTCATAGCCTCTTGCCATTTTTCCTTATCAGAATCTTCCATTGCATGCTTGTATATCAATGGGTCATCTTGGCTACTATTGGAAATAGCAACATGTGCTTCTTCAACTTCCCTATAGCGAGAAGGTTGTCTAATAACCCTCCCGCTACATCGAATTGCCAAGGTATTCTGATCTGGAATAGTGGTCTCATAATTTTATCGTTCAACAACTATTATTGGTTGTGGTTTGATCTGATCTGAAAGTAATTCCTCTAGTACAACTTTACTTCGAGGTTTGAAGTCTGTCATATAGTCATTTTCAAGAAAAATGGCATTTGACGATACAAATACCTTTTTCTCTTGAGGACTATAAAATAAACCTCCTCTCGTGCCTTTTGGATAACCTACAAATAAACAAACCTGTACGTGGTTCTAGCTTCTCAGTCTTTTTTTTCAGTACATGTGCTGGGCACCCCCATATGCGAATATGACGTCAACTAGGTTTACGCCCATTCCACAACTCTAACGGTGTCTTTTGGATAGACTTAGAAGGTACTACATTCAAAATGTAAACAATAGTTTGTAATGTATAACCCCAGAATGAGAGTGGTAGGGAAGAGTAACTCATCATTGATCTAACCATATCAAGTAACGTTCGGTTTCTTCTTTCTGTAACACCATTCTATTGTGGTGTTCTAGGTACTGTGAGTTGGGATAGGATGCCATTCTCCAACAAGTGATCCTTGAATTTATTATCAAGGTATTCACCTCCTTGATCTGGTTATAGAGTTTTTAATGGCTTACCTAATTGCGTTTCAGCTTCTACTATGAATTCTTTGAACTTTTCAAAGGTTTCAGATTTTCTTTGCATTAGGTACACATATGCATATCGTGAATAATCGTCAATAAATGTGACAAAATATTTGTAACTGCTTCTTGCTTGTACATTTTATGGACCACATACATCACTATGCATAAGCTCAAGCGGTTCTTTGGCCCTTTTGCCCTTTGCTGAGAAAGATCTCTTAGTCATTTTTCCTTCCAGACAAGAATCACAAACTGGTAGAGTGCCAACCTTTAGCTCTCTTAAAGGACCATCCCTTACAAGTCTGTTTATCCTATCTATATTGATATGCCCTAACCTAAGGTGCCAAAGATATGTATCATCATCTTGAGAAACTTTTTGCTTTTTAGGTCTGGGATATTCTACTTTAAACATTTCGTTATTAAGCAGTGATTGTTCGTCCGGCCTTAATATGTAAAGTCCATTCTCCATTTTTGCAGAACAAATATTTAAACCATTTCTAGAAATAATAATCTTATTATTAAGAAAAGTAACACCAAACATTTGTTCAAATAGTCTTGAAATAGAAATCAAATTCCTACAAAAACCAGGAATAAAGTAAACATTGTTCGATAACAAAAATTTATTTTTAAAATGAAAAGAGACGACTTCCACTGCTTTTGCTGAAACTTTAGCTCCATTGCCTACTCTCATCGTGAATTCTCCGTTGGCAAATTCCCTTGAAGAACTAAGCATCTGAAAAGAAAAACAAACATGATTAGTGGCTCCTGAATCAACTATCCAGGGTGATATATCAAATAAATCTTCTTCCACTAAATAAGCTTCTAAAACAAGTAAATCACATTTACCTTTCTTCTTCTTTTTCAATTCGAAGAGATACTTGTTACAGTTTCTCTTCTAATGCCCATCAACTCCGCAATAAAAACATTTTTCCTTAGGCTTTTTGTCCTTGGAGTTGTTCTTTTTGGTACTTGTATTGCCCTTCTTGCTTCTTTTAGGCTTAATTACAGAGACATCCCTGCTCTTCCTCTTCTTGCTTTCGTTAGAGGTAGAGGGATTTCTTCTGCAACATTTACTTCAGCAACAGTGGCTGAGCCATCCTTACCTTTATCTTTCGATATTGATTCAAAGGTTTGCAGTTTATTAAGCAATTTGAGTCATCGTATAATTCAACTTGTTCATAACATAGTTACTCTTGAACTGAAGAAAATCAGGTGAGAATGATTCTAAAATGAAACTCACTTGGGTACGGTCATCGATCGTAGCCCCGTGAACTTCAGCCTCTCCAAAGTAATTGATCATATTCAAAACATGATCTCTCACTAGAGTTCCTCTCTTCATCTTCGTATTCATAGCCTTTTTAATGGCATCATGATGAGATTTATCAGATTGTTGCCCAAACATGGCTTGGAGAGACTCCATTATCTCATAAGCAGTCTCCATCTTTTCGTGCTTAGCTCTAAGCACGTCGGTCATACCTGCTAACATGTAGCAGCGAGCTTTATTATTAGCATGAGTCCACTTTTCATAGCTTTCTTGTACAGTACGAGTAGCATTAGTGGCGAGTTGTGGAGGACATTCCTCCGTAAGTACAAACTTGTAGTCTTCTAACAAGCATGATGTTCATATTACTTTTCAACTTGATAAAATTATCTCCAGTTAATTTTTCATTTGTGAGTAAAGCGATAATGGGATTTGAGGTTGACATGTTTGCTGAAATTAAATAATAAAATAATATTCAACATATTTGAAAATAAATATCACAAAGAATTCAGAATAGTAAACGTGATGCATGGCGCAGGTAAGTAAACATATAAACTTATTTATTAATTCTACGGTAATTCAATTTTCTCTAATTAGGTGTCGTCGTAGGATAAGTCATATAATTATTAATTGAAATGAGATATTCTCAATTAATAAATAAAACATCAAAATATGTTATATTTTCTTCTATTTATTGACTACCGTATTATGGTCAAGATACTATTAACAATTTAATTGTATTTTCATGAGTGTGACCCATTATTTTAGATTTTAGCAACTTAACTCAAAATTGCCGCCGTAGGATAGGTCAATTTTGAAACACATTTTAAAATTCTATCTATTAGAAATTAAGGCTTGTTATTAATTTAAATAGACACCTTCGTAAGGAGGACGAAATCTAAGCGTCTCTAGACGCCAATTAAATCTCACGGTGCTTAATTAATAATGGAGACCGTGGGATATATTGTCATATACCCCTCTCTCACTCTTTATTTAAAAATCTTATGTGTTTTTACTAATAAACATCTAATGTTTTATTTGACCTAGTTGTTATATCCAATATAATTTTCTAGGTTAAACTTTTAGTCCAATTTTATTGGTCCTAAATAAGTTACTAGATTTTCGAAAAATCTAAATTTATTATTATAGAAATAATTTGGCTAATCTAATTAATAAGGATAGCCTAAATTAAATAAATGTAATATTACCAAAATTTAACTATTAAACTTAAATCACATTATTCAAATTTTTTTATTCCTATTTAATTATTTAATCAAATTAAATTAGTCATATTCTAACTAAACTATTTTAGCGTGAATATAATATGTATGCATGACATTCATAAATGACTATGAGTGAGTATAATGAATGACATGTTATTATGCATGGTCATGTTATACATATCACATATAATATAATAATAAAATAAAATAAATGATATTTGGCCGGGTCCCTTAGGAAATTACAACCCAATAAAATAATAAAATTACAAAGAGTTAAAAGAACGTAGACCTGAAAGCTATCCGCTGGTCTTCTTGAGCCTCCTCTTTTCTTTGGGTATTTTCACAAATCATATTTATAAAAAGTGATATTTCTGTAAATATTTTACAAAAGCTAACTTAACCTATATAATTATCTATATAATTATTTGGGCTTGGGCGTGGGCCTAATTACCTTTTTTTTAGTAACCGTAACTTATATATATATATATATATATTAATATATGATATATATTATATAAAAAAAAATTTGTGTGAGTTCTTTAAGGTGTCGGGGCAGCTTCAAGTGCATCTTCATCATCTTCTTAGTACATTAGAAGAAAAAAAAAAAGAAAAATACAACAATGCATTTACCCCAAAATTAGGGTTTACATATTTTGATCTAATAAAAATAAATTACAAAAAAATTTAAAACCTAAGGAACCATATAATTAACGATCAAATATCAACCATACATCCATCATATGATAA
Organism: Parasponia andersonii; assembly: GCA_002914805.1. Lineage (NCBI taxonomy): Eukaryota > Viridiplantae > Streptophyta > Magnoliopsida > Rosales > Cannabaceae > Trema > Trema andersonii. The sequence goes on from JXTB01000082.1 coordinate 93,175, forward strand.
CTCATCGATTCGTCATCAAACACATGTAAAATAATGCAATATTCGTTTATGCATATAAATAATTAATATTATATACTCATATAACCGCTCTAGTACCAATTGTTGGATTTAAAACGATTTTCGCAGTAGAAGAATGGTGCAAGAATATTCAAAAATTTTCTCAAAACAATTGACTATATGAGTGCATAGTATTAATTCATAGCAAATAGGAACATACAAAGAGAATAGATCTAACACCTCTTATAGCCTATCAGTGGATCCTAGCTTTACTGTCTTCCCAACTACGATCTTCCAATCCAAGCCTCAAGCACAACTGGATAAATGTGTGGGCGTTGTGTACAATTTCTTAAAACTCATACTTTAGGCACTTGCAATTTTCTCAACACATGAGATTGCAAGAGTTTTGTTCTACAGAGAATAGGAAGACTTTCTTCTTTTTCTCTCTAGTTTATGGAGGCTCTACAGAAAAAATATGTAATGTATCTCTTTCTTTTTCTGCAAGGATTTTCTTTATATATATATATATATATTAAACTATTTAATAAATAAATTAATATATTAATCAAATCAATATATATATAACCTTAAACAAATGTTAGTTTACTTTTTTTTTTATTTTATAAACATAAAATTATATATATATATTTAATCTAATTAATATATATATATATATATATATAAACTAGCAGATAATTTACTCCTTCGAGAAAGAGTGTATCACTTTTAGTCAGTTTATCAATTTCTATTTATCTAATTATCTGATAATTAGATATTTTAAATTCAAAATTTAAACAAATTAGGAAACTTATCTCTCCATAAATTTAAATTAATTAATAACTATTATTCATTACATATAGATAAACTATTTATCTAGATAAAATGTACAGTAACAGAAATAATGTAATATCCAGTACAATGTTTGTAAGAGGTGGAATTAGGGACCTATGGACCTGTAATTCAAGCTCCAATAAATTATAATAATTAATTAAACTCTTTAATTAATTTTTCTAATTTATTAATTCGAGTATTACTCCACAAAAAATCTAGATTTGCACTCTTAAAATTACAGAATTAATTTACTCATAAAACAGTGAGTAGTCCATCGATTTAATCATTACATGTAGTTCAATCCTCTATAGACAATTCATAATTGGAGCTAGGTTATATTCCGTTTACCTCTCCAATTATATCTTTATCCTTGTGTACTGTTGATTCTCTAATGAACAATTAATTTCTAAATCTATTATAAATTGAGTACTCAAACTATTCAAGTCCTGAATCAATACACAAGGGAATCATCTTTCTAGCTTCCTAATGGAAGGAATGGATTCCATATCTGTAAGTTACATTCCTAGCTACTCATCTCATCATGCTCCTAAGATATAAGTATTTCGATCTGTTTAAAATCAAACCTTTAACAAGTATGTCAAAGAACATAATGTTATAAATAAGAGTCTATAACTACTCAGGATTAAGATTGATCTATATATGATCATCTAGTAACATTATTTGAACTCTCAACAATTAACAGAATTTATGTGAGATTCAAATTATGTCTGGTCCAGTCCTATATAATCAAATTATATAAAGTACCTCCATTGTGATGTCAACACATCAATAGTCCGAATAAGACTATTACATTCTCAATGTTAATGGACCATACTAATAATATTTAATTAAAGATCCTAAACTTTAATTAATTATTATGGACTATATTTAGTTTATTATCTATAAATTTAATCCTCATGTATATAACACTTATATGCTAAATTTATGATTGCATAAATAAACCAGGGATTTTCTGATATTTAATAACACACCAATTATGCACAAATTCAAATAGAAAAATGTCATTTTATTAATTCAACAAATATCCAAAATATACATACTTGTAGGGCATAAACCCTAACAATATGAGATTGACCAGCAATGTCATAAGTATGCTAAGGATATTTTAAAGCTGGATACATGGAAAGTAAAGTGCAAAATTCCTAAAATATCTCTTGGAACTTAACTAATGCCATTTCTTAGTCATTAAGAATCATTCTTAGATCGAATCTGTCATTTTCTTTCACTTTCTCTCCAGCCATGACCTAAAACTACTTAGCTCTTTTTGTAGAATTCTCTCAACTCCCTTTAGCCATATCTAATAGTTTCTAAGTGGTAGAACTCAAATTGGAGCTCAAGAAAGCAAGATAGGTTAAAACTAGTCAAGGTAATTCTACTAGTTTTTCTTCCTAGGTTTTGTTTTATTATTTCAATTCTCCACTTGTTCCGATTTCAATAATAGTTCTTTCAGGTCCCCTTGAGCTCCAAAGTCTATTGCCAAGCCTTAGAAATCAGTTTGGTGGAGGTAAAAGGCAATAAATTCAACAAAACCTTAAACTAGTCAAGGTGAGATTTATGTAGGATTTTGAATTTATAATTATTATTTTTTTGTTTCAGCCCCCTAAATCAAAGCTATTATTAGACAAATAATGGTCCTAGGAACTCTTACATATTGCTTGAAACATAGAATTTAAGTAAAAAATTAAAGTTAGACCTAGTGCCACAAAGTTTGTTATTTATAGAGTTAAGTGTTTTCAAGTATACTAGATTAAGTTTCTATATTGTAATCTGATTTCTTAAACTCAGAATATATATTTTGTTGATCCTACTATGTAAATATATTTTTATTTGCTAGTTGTGACAATAGAAAAGTATAAAAGTGATTTCAAACTTTGTCTAAACCAAAAAGAACTCAAGTACTCCTAGGATGTTATAAATGATTTTCTTTGAGGTGTATATGTGGGAATTGGATTGTAAAATTTTATTGCAGGTTTAAAAACCATGATTTTAATCATGTTGGAATATCCTAAAAATAGGGTAAGTGCTGTCCAAATATCTTTAAAATCAAGTGGTACCTTTTAGAAGCAAATATACTAGTTTTATGAAAATATGTGTCATTTTGGTTTATTTTGTGATTAGATTTTCTTATTTTGTGAGAGTTGTGATTTATACATGTGATTGCTTTCTTTAAGTATTTTATATTGTAATGATCAGTCTAGTAATAAAATTAATATCAGGCCTTCTACATACCTTGCCACAGAGAATACCGACCTTTTTACTATCTTTCCTATCAAACACAAGGTAAGTAAAGATTTATTTTAACTACATCACAAGAATAGTACTAGATAGAAGATATTATCCTACATGCTTATATGTATTATCCTAAATATATGTTACTAATATGGTTATTGTTTTGTTCATGAATGGTACATGATTTCAACGAATTAAAGTTTTCCATGCATTGGATTCAAAGTAGTACCATTGTACTTATTTTATGAGATATCTTTTAAGTTCATTGTATAGTCTATTTAAGTTGGGCAAGTATGGTTTGTACAAGCATCATTCATGCGTAGGTGGGCACAGCTCACCGACTGCCGAGACTGAGCATTGTACTATAAGATTTATTAGGTGCATTACTTAGTCAGTCTACATTGAGTAGGTATGGTTCACATTGGCCATGTGTTTCTTTCTACCAACTACCGTGACTTTATAGTGTAGTATAAAGAAACCTTTTTTGAGAAAAGTGCATCAAAATGAAAAGTTATGAAAAAAAGAGTATAATGAGAATTTCGATGAATTTTATGCATGAAATACATTCACAAGCATGCATGATCTTTACTTACTGAGCATTAGCTCATTTAGTTCCTGTGATGTAGGTGAAGAGATATATGATGTATAGAATAACTGGTTGGCTAGTAGACCTTCTTGTTGCCATGATCATATAGACGTAGATGAGCTTAACTTGTGGGCGATGTCTGTGTCTTTTAACATTTTGATGTCCTATAATTATTACTGCTAATGGCAAGATAAAATGATACTTTTTGATTGTACATTTTATAAATGCACTTCAAGAAAGTAATTCCCTGTGGTTTCTTTTGTTTTATAGTTTGATTGTTTAAGTTAGCTAAAATTTTTGAACAAAACTAAATTTACGATTTATAAAAGAATGATACTTCTTAGTTTGACCTCTATAGTTATATAGCTAAGCTAGGGGGTATTATGCTAACGTATTTACAAGCTTCTTTAATGTCATGCTAGTACTTCCACTCAGCCCAACCCAACCCACTATATTCCTATGAGGAAAAAAATTTAATAAAATCATTGGAGTAAACATCCTTAGGGGTTACACATGCTAAGTAGGTATATTCGTATCCTATTTAAATACATGTCACTCTATCCAAGACTAAATACATAACTTAGTTTTCACTCGATCTTGTATTTTCAAAAATAATACTAGTTATTGGCCAAGTAACTAGTAGAATTAACAACAAGATAGAGAAACCAACAAGTTAGCACTTTGAAATAGAAAGGAGAGATAAACAAATACAATATTCTAAGACTGATTTGCATAGTGATTCTAGACAAGAGAGATTTAGCACATGATAGAAATTACTGTTGGGATATTTGCCCTAAAAGTAGATTTCTAATTTTACCCTTTTAGTGTAAACAACTTTCTCTTATATGTAATTATGATATTTGCTAGATTAAATTGTCTCAGTTAAATAGTTCATTTATCTTAAAAAGATTCCATGACTTTATTTGTGTATAAAGAAAAAAACATAATTAAGTATTAATTATGGAGAGACTTATTTCTTTATCTAAGCCTAAATTAATTAGTTCACAATTTGTAAATAAAGATGGAATACTTTATTTACTAAAGATTATAGATAATTGTCTATCTCAACTGGAATGATATATCTCAAATCATTGAAGTGTCTAACTTCTAATAGAAATACTAGTACAACATAAATAAGTTATGGCTTCTGATAGAAATACTAGTGTATTGAACTGGACCAGGTAATATAAAAAATTGGAGTACCTTAACTCAATTCTTATATTACCACATACTAGCCCTTAGCATGTAGTTCTTAATCTTTAATGTTTGACTAGACTTACTTTCATGGGTTATAGCCTTTAGAGGTGAACTCTAGCATATTAGAGGTTATGGCTTATGAATTGATGGAAACACTAAATAGTTAAGGATACTATACATTAATGCCACTTTAAAGTCTTTCAAGATTCATGGAATAATTAAATCTAAGATCTTAATATTCACTTTGTGAATTGGTTGATAATTTTGTCTAAATGGCAATTGAAAAGAAAATTATCGACAACATTATTCCTTAATAGAAAGATGGTAACTTAAAAGTAAATATTTGTTGGAGGGGTATTACGATAATTTCATCTATCCAACTACGACATTGTATATGGATTCTATATGTGGTATATAATATGCTAGATAGATCAGTTAATCAATGCTAGTCGATTAAATCTCTATAAAAGACATGGCATTTAATCTAAAAGTATAGTATTCGGCCTTTAGTAGAGTGTCCCCTTTACTAATAGTATTTATATAAATACCATCATAAGATTTTAAGTATTTATTATACTATTGGAGCTTAGATTATTTGGATTCATTAGGTCCCTTGTCTAACTTAACAAAGCTCATTAATTGGTTGGTAGTATTAGTAAAATATGTAAAATAATAATTCTAAAGAAAAGTTGGTATTTTTATAAATAAGTTACACGAGTATGACATATTTATAAAAGTACACCTATAGCCCAAATGAGAGAACAAGCCCAATCCTAGTTGGATTGGGATTAGCAGTTTTAGGCCCTATAAATGTAGGATATATAAGAGAAAAAACTACAGAGCCCTAATACTAGAGTCACATGTATAAGGCAGAAAAAGAGAGAGAGTTACACATATAGCTCAGTAAAAGAGAGAAAAAGTTTCCTGCAATCTCACAGTCTCATCTCGAGTCCCTATATTTCAAAATATTAAGATGGTATTCTTGATCGTTTTCCAACATAGGATTCAACTTGGTGCTTACTCACCTTATCAACTAAGAGCAAGAGCTTAGACAAAAAGATCTAGGTTTGAAGTTTTGATTACCATTAACAAGGAGATCAAGAAGGAGCATGCTACAAGAGGTAAACCCTAGTCTTATCTCTTGGGTTTATGTATTTAGATTTGATTTATGTTATAGATGATCCTGTATATGATACATGTATGTTATATAATTATGAAAACTGTTTTCATGTAAAAATTTCAAAACCTAAATTCGCTAATTTTTCCCCTACGTTCATGATATGATCATGTGTTTTCCATATTTGCATGTATGTATGGTTTTTCTTAATTATTATGTCAAATTACCATCAATTGGTATCAAGAGCATAGGTTCATATATATAACATAATATTGATAGTTGTATGATCTAAGTTATTTGTTGAGTTTGAGCAATTTTTGTTTATGATAGTTAAATAATTCATAGTCATAAATGATATTTAATTACGTATACTATAATTTTTTGTATGGTAAAAAAACTCGTGAGTTGCGATTCTAGCAAAATTAGGTTTAGGTGATCTTGAATTTTATGGTTGATAGATTCAAGAATATATTTCAAAAAGTTTGAAAAACTGAAATTTTTCCAGAATTTTTGATGTTATTTTAATTTTTTCAGCATTTGAAAAAACAAGGCGCTAGGGATGGCCAACATGGTCACATGCATGGCTCGTGTACATGGCTAGCATGCATGGCTCACACGGCGTGTTTGGGAGGCCTGTGTGCATAGCTCACATGCACGACACACTAGCATGGGGCAAGTGCTACGCGCTAACCAAGCTCAGCCATCACAGCTTGTGTTTGGCCACCATGCCGAGTGTGCACCTAGCACATGCCTATGGCAAGGCCCCTGTTGCACAAGCATGCTATGATACCCTGAAACTTCATATGATACCTAACTCCACATTTATTGAAAATAGCCAATAATAGCATGATCGCATAATATTTTCAATATTAATACATTTATGTGCATAAAATTTTGAGTAAGTATATTGGCTACTTCTACGATATCGATTTAATAAGTGATTTTACATTGGAATGGTGAAGATTTGCTCTATGGTACAAGTTTTATATTTATAAACCATATTAAGTTAACCATAAGATTTGTATTTTACTACTTATATTTGTTTTTCACTTCGACTTCCAAGTGATTATTTATATTTTTTTATTATAGAGTACGTGTGCAAGCTAGAAACTAACTTTTGTGATTTTATATAAATTTTTATATTTCTTTCAAGTATTTATTTAATATTTTTTTTAACTCGAAACTTTTTTGGCTTATATTATTCTTAAGTTACCTTATATTTGGTTTATAAAAAAAAAGAAAAAAAAGAAAGGCAGTTTAGTCGAGAACCTGTATACTTATCTCTTTTCTTTCCGCTTTCTATACACTTAAATATTTATGAATGTTTAAAACCTGCTTGATACTAAACTATTCTTATGGATTAAGTGCAAACCCCAACTGCAATATTTTCTTATCCTTTTAGAATGTAACCTATATCCGATTATTATAGTTCTTTAGTTGTATTGTCTTTTTGGCATATCCTAGATTATTTTAACGAAAACTTTGTTTTTTTATTTATATGATAAGATTGTGATAATATTTTAAATAATTATTACCATTTGATCATTTATATTTGAGACAATTCCTGAGATTTGCATGCAATATCAAGTTTATTACATGGGCTTCTATATATATATATATATCTCAAATTCTATTTGAACCTATCTGGTTTTCTTTACAATGTTTGGTCAAAACTCACATCCATTTTATTAATGTCAAGATGATGACAACTTCTTTTTATTTCCATGTGTATTGGCCTAAAAGCTGTGATATCCATTTGGAATTGTTTCATGTCTAATTTTTCGGAATAAATTGCTGTACATTAGTAATTCTTTTATTCAGTTTAGATTATATTAAGAACGATATTCTTTTTACATATATAGTTTATATGATTTGTTACTCGTTAAATATTATGCTCGATTATGTTTTATCACTTTTCTAACTAGTATTTTGTTAGTGCCTCAAAGTATAAATGTACAAAGAAGCATTTATTAACACATTAGGTTTTTCATTTCTAAATTAGTGAGCATCTATATGATCCGTAAATATATTAGCAAGTGAAAAGCTTAATACTTATCTCTGTTTTATTTGTTCTACTATATGAATGGATTATTGATCACAGAATTTAGTCATGGTGGAAGTAATGTATATTGATGATAATTTTTTTTATGAATTCCTATAACATATATTTGGATTAAATGAGTAATTAAACAGAAACTTTGAGCTTGGAAAGTCTGCGGTTAATGCTAATTGTTTGATGGTTTAATTATATTTACTTGAGAATATGTATCAGGTTAGGTGTACATATATATTGTAAACAAAACCAAACATATTAATTCGTGTAGTATTTCATGGGTAGAATTTAATTTAATTTGTCATTTAAAAAATAGGAATACATTAACTGTACCTTGGGCAAAGAGCATTTCATCAGAAAATACCTAAAAGCTCAAAATCGAGGTAAGTAACATCACACCTGCAATATAAGAAATTATCTGTTTCTGTGAATCTATGGAATTTGTGAAGGTGGAATCTGTGAATATGTGTACATACGTATTTTTCATTTTGCTTTGTATGAGACATGAACATGTGGTGTATTTATATTGCCTGACAAATATTGGTGAATAGGGTGTGGCGGGCCAGCGCCCAATTATATAATTTGGTTCCTTCGGGGAAACTCTGGTTCCTTTAGGAATATTCTAGTCCTTTTGGGGATACTATGGTTCCTTTAGGAATACTTTGATAGTGTTATGGCCTAGACCTCTGCTATATATAAAGCGGATTTTATGGGATTTGAAACCTCTGTACGACAACTCATGCTCTGTTATATGATCTCTGAGTGGCTCCGTATGTAATTCATTGTCTTGTTAGGCAATACAATATATAGAAGTATCCCAATCATATGATTATCTATTCTCTGTCATGTGCATTTGGCATCGGCATACGTTACTTATTGAGTTTCATACTCACCTAATTCACGATCTTGAGGGCGTTGCTGGTTTTTGAGATTAAAAGAGGAGTGCCTACTTTCTGACCGCAACTTGTGTATATAAGTATTTTGATACTGTGGTGTCCTGATAGAAAATTTTCTACCTATTTTGAGTGTATGTATATTATGTATATTTTTATGAGAGGCCAATTTTATGAGTATGTATATATGTATAAATTATACTCTATATAATTACAAGTGTAGTTTTTTTTTCAGAAAGTTTAAAAAATTATATTTTTATGAGAGGCCAATTTTATGAGTATGTATATATGTATAAATTATACTCTGTATAATTATGAGTGGAGTTTTTTTTCAGAAAGTTTAAAAAGTTTTAATTTTTTTTTCTATTTCTTCAGTTCCAAGTCGAGTAGTGTCTCTCGATCTCACTAAAGTTTTATATAAATATCATTACATACGTGTGTGGAATCAGAGGGTTGTTATAGTTGTATCAAAACTTATGTTTTAAAATGATTCTAAGGATCACTTATATATACACGTCAGGAAGGAAAGGAAGCCTTACTCCTCTATAAGTTTTTGATATGCATTTCGATATCTATTATAATTTTTTTAATTGCATTCATATTTTGGTGATAATTATTATTTGCTATAAACGGAGTTATGGATTCTAGGTATTAGGATATTAGTATGGTGACTACTCAGAGTCAAGATAATTTTGAGAGGGGTGCGTCTTCTTCTCAGGGTGGTACAAAATATTTTAGAGCAACGTATGAGACCAGAAAATCAGCCTAACTCTCTACACCACCACTTCCTCAACGTAGGCAGCATGCTAGTGAAAATGCTGGAGAAAGATTCAGGAAATTCCAGCCTCTAACCTTTGATGACAGGGTTGATTTGATACATGCAAAATAGTAGATTAGGACTATTGAGTGTATGCTAGCTTATGCCAAGGTCCCTTATGCAGATAAGGTTCCTTGTGCTAGCTTTATGTTGAGACATCATGCTAAATACTAGTGGGATATTATGAGAACTATTTATGATGTTACTATCATGACATTGGAGCGGTTTGCAGAATTATTCTATAGAAAATACTTTGCTGATGCCATGAGAGCTAGCAGGAGGGTAAAGTTTGCCAATCTGAAGCAAGATGAAATGTTTGTTGTAGAATACATCTGTAAGTTTAATGAGTTATCATGATATGCACCTCACATGGTTGCTACTAATGACTTAAAGTTAGATCAGTTTATCCATACCCTAAAGAAGACTATTATGAGAGATTTAAAATCTAGTGGAATACGAGGTATACCATTTGCTTAGATTGCAGATAAGGCACTAGATGTCGAGTAGGTAGAGAAAGATGTTTTGGATGAAGAAAAGATTAGGAGAGAAAAACAAGCTAAAGAGATGTAAAGCTATTTTAGACCTAGCTTTTGGGTATGAAGAGGAAGACAGACTCAGGTTCAACATCTTCAGGACATGAAGAGGAAAGGAACTCTAGTTTAACAAACCAAACCTGATCTGTGGCACCATCCTAGCTTAACTATATGACTATGTAGGTCAAACTAGGAAGCATTACTCATTTATAACCCATATTTTTAGTTTTTGCAAAAAGGTAGGCCAAATTTAAACTTTTTGAGCTCTAAAACAAAAGAAACTACGCGACATTACATTTTGAAAGTGTCTTTATAAAATATACAACTAAAAACTCCATATCTGTTTATCTTGCCATCAGTAGTAATATTTACAACACACTAGAATAACAAAAAACAAATAAAACACCGTCCACAAGTCAAGCTCGTCTACATCGGTATGATCATGGCGACAAGAAAACGTGCTAGCCAACTAGCAACTCTATACATCAAAAATGTCCTCACCTGCATCATAGGAACTAAATGAGCTAATGCTCAGTAAGTAAAGATCATGTATGCTTGTGAACATGTTTCATGCATAAACTTTATTGAAATTCCCATTGTACTCTTTCTTTCATAACTTTTCATTTTGATGCACTTTTTTTAGAAAACATTTCTTTATAGGGCTCTTGAGCACATTACAAAGTCGCGGTAGTCGGTAGGCCGTGCCTACCAGTGCGGGAAGGAAACACATGGCCAGTGTGAACCATACCTACCCAATGCAGACCGACTAAGTAATGCACCTGATAAATCTCATAGTACAATGCTCGGTCCCAACATTCGGTAAGCCGTGCCCACCTATGTGGGAAGGATGCCTATGAAAACTATACTTACCCAACGCAGACAGACTAAACACTGTACTTAAAACATATCTGGTAAAATTAGTACAATGGTACTACTTTAAATCCAATGTGTGGAAAACTTCACTTCCTTGAAAATCATGCTTAATGATCATGTCATGCTTATATTTCTGTAAGCTTTGCAACAACAATATAAATAATATATAATTGAAATAATACGCATAAGCATATAGGAAAACTTCTTGTATCTACTATTATTCTTGTGACGCAGTTAAAACAAATCTTCACTTACCTTGTGTCCGGTAGAAAAGATAGTGGACAGGGTCAGTATCCTCTGTGGCAAGGTGTGTGAAAGACCTGATGTCAATTTTCTTACTAACATTATTACTACAATGTAAAATGATTAAAGAAAACAAGTACAAGACCGAATCACAGCTTTTACAAAAGAAGGAA
>JXTB01000082.1:108189-122850 GCA_002914805.1 Parasponia andersonii
CCAAAACTCACACTTCTTAAACTTTGCATACAACTACTTTTCTTTTAGGATCCTCAAAACTGTTCTCAAATGCTCCATGTGCTCCTCTCTTGAGCGTGAATAGATCAAAATATCATCAATAAACACTATAACAAAACAATCCAAGAAATCCTTGAATACTCTGTTCATCATATCCATAAAAGCAGTTGGAGCATTAGTTAAACCAAAGGGCATCACTAAAAACTCATAGAATTCGTATCTCGTCCTAAAAGCTGTCTTAGGAATATCTTCTTCCTTAATCTTCAGTTGATGGTATCCCGATCTTAAATCAATCTTGGAAAATACTAAAGCACCTTGTAACTGATCAACCAAATCGTCAATTCTAGGGAGAGGATATTTATTCTTGATTGTAATCTTATATAACTCTTTATAATCAATACAAAGCCTCATTGTTCCATCTTTCTTCTTTACAAATAACACTGGAGCACCCCATGGTGAGAAGCTTGGTCGTATGAAGCCCTTGTCCAAAAGTTCCTGTAATTGTACCTTTAATTCTTTCAACTCTGCTGGAGCCATTCTATATGGTGCTTTAGAAATAGGAGCAGTACCAGGTAGCAAGTCAATAACAAACTCTATCTCTCTATCAGGTGGTAATCCTGGTAAATCTTCTGGGAATACCTCTAGAAATTCATTAACCACTGGTACTTCCTATGATTTCATCCTAAGCTCTTCTCTCGTATCTATTACATTTGCCAGATAACCAGTGCATCCTTTCTCAAGTAACTTCCTCACTTTTATCATTGAAATAATTGGTACCATTTTCTTCCTAGAAGACCTAAGAAAAGTAAACTCTTCTTCACCAGGTGGTTGAAATACCACTCTCTTACCATTACAATCAATGCTAGCGTGATACTTAGATAGCCAATCCATACCCAAAATCACCTCAAAATATTACATATCCAACACTATTAAGTCTACTCATAACTCTCTACCATCCATCTGTATTATACACGCTCTTAAAACTTGACCAGAATATAACACTTCCCCAGATGGAATAGTTACACAGTATCTTAAATTCAAAGTTTCAGGTGATCTGCCCAATTTTCTCACATATGCTGGTGATGCAAATGAATGTGTAGCTCCTGAATTATTGTATTTGCGAAAATATCAAAGATAGAGATCTCATCTGCTACAACCGATGGATCAGCCTCAGCATCTATCACAGTCATGGTAAATACACTAGCTAGAACTTTCTTTTGTTCACTAGGGGTGGAGGGACAGTCTCTAGAATAATGTCCTGTCTTGCCACATGTATAACACGCTCTACTACTAAAAAAGCATTCACCTTTATGAGGCTTTCCACATTTGGGACATGTAACTTTCTGGTTCGAATTAGATTGCATTTGTTGACCTATTGCTGGGCGCTTTGAAGGATCTTGCCTTTGTCCTTGACCCTGTGGGAACTTCCTTTTACCTCCATTAAATCCTTGTTCAGTACCCTTTCCGAAATTTTCATTTCTCCTTGCCATGTTTATGTTTCTTCTAATTTCTAGTGCCTTTACCACCTTCAGTTCACTTCTTCAGCTTCAAGGGCTTTTTCTACAACTTCTGTGTAGGGTACACCTTTTCCTGTAGATATCTTAATATCTCTATATATTTCTGCTTTGGGCCCCTGTAGAAACTGATTTACTTTCAACTCGTTGGTACTCACCATATGAGGAGTAAAGCTGGATAGTTCATCAAATTTCTTTATATAATCACACACAGACATGCCACCTTGCCTCAAATTAGTAAACTCAGCCGCCTTTATAAGTCGATGAGCTTCACTAAAGTACTTCCTGTAAAAGATTTACTTGAATCTCTCCCAAATCAAACTGTTAACATCAGTGATTGACTTTATGGAATCCCACTAATGCCTGGCATCCATTTGCAACATATAAGTAGCACAAGAAACGGCACAAGAAACTTTCTCTTCATCAAGGATTCTTATATAATCAAAGATGCCCTCCAAACTCCGAATCCACTCCTCAGCTAATAATGGATCGGTTTCACCTTTAAAAACTGGAGGTTTATTCTTCCTAAACATTTCAGAAGCTGGTTCATGATTTTCTTGTCTAGCCACAACTTGTACTAGTAAATGTTCATCTCTCCTTTGATCTCGTTCTATAAGCCTCCCTATTTGTTGAGCTTGTCTCTTTACTAATTCAGCCAATCAATGGATAGTAGTATATTTGTCATTGTCTTGATCACCCTTCGGGTGGCTAGTCTGACCTCTACCCCTTGGCATAATTTCCTGTACAATGGCCCTTACTTACAAACAAACATAATAGCCAATAATAATGTGTGCATCAAATTTATATAACAAAATAAAGTGCACATATGCAATTATTTAGACTTACTGGTTGACTGAGCATTCTGTCACATGATCATATATATGTAGGCAATCTTCAGAAAAGATTAAACCTCCGCTCTGATACCAATACTGTGGCGCCCCCTAGCTTAACTATATGACTATGTAGGTCAATCTAGGAAGCATTACTCTTTTATAACCCATATTTTTAGTTTTTGCAAAAAGGTGGGCCAAATTTAAACTTTTTGAGCTCTAAAACAAAATAAACTATGTGGCATTACTTTTTGAAAATGTCTTTACAAAATATACAATTAAAAACTCCATATCTATTTATCTTTCCATCAGTACTAATATTTACAACACACTAGAATAACAAAATACAAATAAAATACCGCCCACAAGTCAAGCTCGTCTACATCAGTATGATCATGGCGACAAGAAAACGTGCTAGCCAACTAGCAACTCTATACATCAAAAATTTCCTCATCTGTATCACAGGAACTAAATGAGCTAATGCTCATTAAGTCAAGATCATGCATGCTTGTGAACATGTTTCATGCATAAACTTTATTGAAATTCCCATTGTACTCTTTCTTTCATAACTTTTTATTTTGATGCACTTTTCTTAGAAAACATTTCTTTGTAGGACCCTTGAGTACATTACAAAGTCGCGGCAGTCGGTAGGCGGTGCCCACCTGTGCAGGAAGGAAACACATTGCCAATATATACCATACCTACCCAACACAGATCGACTAAGTAATGCACCTGATAAATCTCATAGTACAATGCTCGGTCTTAGCAGTCGGTAAGCCATGTCTACCTATGTGGGAAGGATGCTTGTGCAAACTATACTTACCTAATGCAGATAGACTAAACACTGTACTTAAAACATATCTCATAAAATTAGTACAATGGTACTACTTTAAATCCAATGTGTGGAAAACTTCACTTCTTTGAAAATCATGCTTAATGATCATGCCATGCTTATGTTTCCGTAAGCTTTGCAACAACAATATAAATAATATATAATTGAAATAATACACATAAGCATGTAGGAATACGTTTTGTATCTACTATTGTTCTTGTGATGCAGCTAAAATAAATCTTCACTTACCTTGTGTCCGGTAGAAAAGATAGTGAAAAGGGTCAGTATCCTCTATGGTAAGGTGTGTGGAAGACCTGATGTCAATATTCTTACTAACATTATTACTACAATGTAAAATGATTAAAGAAAACAAGTACAAGACTGAATCACAGCTTTTACAAAAGAAGGAAACCTAATCAAAAAATGAACCAAAATGTCATCTATTTTCATAAAAACTAGTCCATTAGCTTCTAAATGGTACCATTTGGTTCTAGAAATATTTGGACAGCACCTCTCCTATTTTTATGACATCCCCACATGATTAAAATCATGGTTTAAGACCTGTAATAATAATCAATACGCTAATTCCCATATATATAACTCAAAGAGGATCATTTAGAGCAACCTAGGTATACTTGAATTCCTTTCGTTTTAAACAAAGTTTAAAACCACTTTTACACTTTTCTATTGTCACAAATAGTAATGAAACAAATATATTTATATCATGGGATTAAAAAAATATACATTTCAATTTTATAAAATCAGATTACAAGTATGGGGAGCTTATTCTAACAATGGAATACTTGAAAACACTTGAATCCACAAGTAGCAAACTTTGGGGCTTTAAGACTAAATTGAATCTTCCACTTAAATTCTGTTTTGCCAGCCATATATAAGGTTTTCTTAGACCTTAATTCATCAAATAAAAGCTTTAATTAAAGAGTTAAAGCAATGGAAATAAATTACCAATTCTAAATTCCACAAAAAAACTCACCTTGACTAGTTTGAACTTTTGTTGAAACTCTTGTCTTCTACTTCCACAAAACTGCTTTCTAAGGCTTTGAAATTGATCTTAGGACTCAAAAGGACCTAGAGGAAACATTACTTAAGTCGTATCAAGTGGAGAATTAAAATAACAACACAAAACCTAGGAAGAAGAACTAGTAGAATTACCTTGACTAGTTTAGACCTATCCTGCTTTCTTGAGCTCCAAATTGAGTTCTACCACTTGGAAACTCTTGGAAGTGGTTAAGGGAGCTGAGAGTAGTCTAAAAATGAGTGGGAGAGTTTCTGGTCGTGGCTGGAGAGAAAGGAGAAGAAAATGACCAGATTTGGACCAAAGGTGATACATAATGACTAAGAAAGGGCATAACTTAAGTTCTAAGGGGTATTTTGGGAATTTTGCACCTTTTCCTTCCATGTGTCAAGCTCTAAAACATCCTTAGCAAACTCACCACATTGCTAGTCAATCCTATACACTCAAGTGTAGACCAAAATTGTGAAACCTAGCCTAGAAAGTGAAATCTAGTCATACTTTGACTTATGATCCTATGTGGCCAATCTTATTCTAATTTGATGGCACCTAGCCCCATAACCAATCATTAAACATAAAATGAAATTCCATTACACTCTAATTGATAATGCAAATATAGTATAATTGCCCAATTAATAGAACGCACAAAATTAACATTACACGATTAAGCTGAACCTAAGCTAGATTAGTGTAATTAAACATAGTACAATTCAATGACTGCCACCTCGTGTTTACCTGGGCCGACAAATAAAGTACTATAAGTAAGCCTGTACATTAAATTAAATCTATTTGATGTACTAAATGCACAGTGAATTTGGTTCTGAAAAGCGTGAAAAATGCATTTTATTGAAAAAACTACTATTTGACTAAGTTATCAATAGACATGGTTTTTAATGCATGTGCATATTGTATTATTCTTCATGAATATATTATTTGTTCTTTTCACACACCAAGCTCTCTCTCTGAGGGTACTGAGCTTTTACCCTGCATGGGAACCCTTCGACAAATATTAATATAATAACACATATTGAAAGTATTTAATAGTAAAGAATGAGAAATTTACTGTAAAGTTGATTCTAGTCACTTGATATGTCTATTATGCAATATGAACATGTTTATTAGTGGCCTATTATGCATGTGAGAATCTTGGGCATTACATGATCAGGGTAAATGTCCCAGGCTGACCAGCAGACTACCACTACTACTATACCACCTTGCCTATCATGTGGGAAGAATCATTCTAGAGGGTGTCATAAGGGTGCAGGGCTATGCTACAAATGTGGTAAAAGTGGTCATTTTATTAAGAATTTCACTGAAATGAAAAATAATCAAAAGAAACCTTGTGTGAAGTTGTATGTTATGGCTGAGCCAATTGTTGGAGACAAGATTGAGGCAGAAACATTTGTTATTACAGGTGAAATATTTATTTCTGGCATTATAGCTCCTGCATTAATATATTCAGGATCCACACATTCACAAGCATCATTAACATTTATGAGGAAATTGGGCTATCCTGTAGATCAAATGAGTACTCCACTTGGTACCACACTTCCTTCTTAAGAGGTTATATATTCAGACAAAATTTTGAGAGCTTGTCCTATTGTAATGGATGATAGAGAGATTTGTAGACTTAATTGTAATTGATATAGATGACTATGAGATAATTTCTGGTATGGATTGGCTGCCAAAGTATTTTGCTAAGATTGACTCTAAGAAGAAAATGGTGACATTTAATCTTCTAGATGCTGATTAATTTATATTTATAGGTACTCAACGTAAAGCAAAGTTTCCTTTGATATCAGTTATGAAAGCTCAGAAAATGTTAGAAAAATGTTGTATAGGATATTTGGCTACTATTGTTGATACATCTTTTGAACAGAAATTGAAACCAGAAGATGTGTCAGTTGTGCAGAATTTACTGGATGTGTTTCAAGAGGTCTACCAGGTTTGCCACTACTAAGAAAGATTGATTTTGCTATTGATGTGATACCAGGTACTGTACCTATTTCTAAGACACCCAATAGGATGGCTCTAGTAGAGTTGAAGGAGTTAAAGAGTCAATTACAAGAGTTATACGCCCTTGCTTGACACCATAGGGTGCACCAATCTTATTCATGAAAAAGAAAAATACAACTTTACAATTGTGCATTGACTACATGGAACTTAACAAAGTGACTATTAAAAACAAGTATTCCCTACCTTGCATCGATGATTTGTTTGATCAACTATAGGGTGCTTCTGTGTTTTCAAAGATTGATTTGAGATCTGGTTACTATTTGTTAAGAGTTAGAGAAGAAAATATTTCAAAGACTGCCTTTAGAACTCGATATGGTCATTATGAGTTTCTTCAGTCTGACCCAGGCTCTAGCAGTATTTATGGATTTAATGAACAGAATATTCAAAGAATTCCTAGACAAGTCTTGTTATTGTCTTCATTGATGATATTTTGTTGATATTTGAGAATTGCTCTACAAATACTAAAAGAGAAATATTTATATGCTAAATTCAAGAAATGTGAATTTTAATTAGAAAAAGTATCATTTCTTGGTCATATTGTGTAACGATCCGACTTTTAAGACCAATATCTACGTATATAAACTTTATTTATTTATTTAAAAGTCACAAACTTGGACTATGAAATTTCATGACAATTTTTTTTTATTTATATAATTCTCTCAAGATAGTTAACTAATTATTTTAAACATCATATTAAGAAATTTATAGACACTATTGAAGGAAATATTATTATTTTTTATGAAATTTAAATAATGCGCAACTAAAATGGCTTCTAGATGAGGAGGGGGATCATAAGTAGAATTCTTAAATCCCAAGCTCTCTTTAGACGGTTTAAGTCTTTTTGACAAAGCTCATTTAGTCTTATATTTGTTTAAATCAATATATTAGAAAATAAATCGACATTATTATTTAAAAATCTTTAATTATTTAAAATATACTTCAAGATAATATATATATATATATATAGTATTCTATAAAGGGATATTTA
The DNA here is from genome assembly GCA_002914805.1 of Parasponia andersonii. Lineage (NCBI taxonomy): Eukaryota > Viridiplantae > Streptophyta > Magnoliopsida > Rosales > Cannabaceae > Trema > Trema andersonii. Next base: position 115,421 of record JXTB01000082.1, read on the forward strand.
GATAAAATTAGTCATATTATATATAGCAAAATGATTACTTAATTTTAGAGGCGTAATTAAACTTAAAATTTAGATTTCATACTTAAATATTTCATCTCGTTGTTAACTTAAAAAAATAGATGACTTAATCTTACATATTTAGGTAAACTGTATCGTTTAAAGAGAAGACAACTTATATAGAAATTTATAGTGGTGCTATCCCAAAGCCCATGTCTTGTATTCATCCCCGCCTCGATAGTAGTCAACCCATCAATCAAAACAAAAGTTGCTTGCCTTTGGTACTACAACATGGACATATATACTACGTGAACTTTCGCTCAGTAAGTAAAATTCGTCTCATGAAATATTTCATACAGATAATATTTTATGAAAGTTCAATTTTTGCATCCTTGTGTAATCTTTCAACTTGTATTTTATGAAGTAAGATTTTATCATATATGTTATTGTAAAATCTTTTATCTTTCTTATGGGCCCTTTGTATGCGTATTAAGTGCGCACTTACCGACTGGAAATCAGGGGAGCGACCTTACTGAAATACCAATGGTCATAAATTTAACATATTTTCCTCAGGAATCCTCACCTAGTGGAGGTTGGTCTTATCTTTCCTTAGAAATCTTTACCTAGTAGAGGTTGGTACGACACCTTAATAGTCTTATCTTTTACTTAGTCTCCTCTTTAACATAAATGATTGTATCATATTTATCAATCTTGGTACTAAAATTGAAGTATATTTATCAACTTATGAACAATATTCAAAAGAAAATTTATCTCTTCTTATTATCATAGTAGGCATGTATTTTCATAGACATATATACAAGCCAAATAAACATCTCATGCATAAGAAAAATATCACGTTTAATCATGTCAAATACTTTTATTTCAAAAAGAACATTCTTTTAAAACTATCCATATTTTAGGTGAGATTGTACTTACCTTAAGTTCTTAGAAAATATTCTTCGTGCTTACAGTGGAATACCACACACTTAACCTTGTTGCAATCACGTGCCTCTTCCTTATTCTTTTTATTTATTATTCATGCATCAATATTCATTTTATATATCAACATATGCTATTATTGGTGATATGAAACAAATTTTAGGTATTTAAAAATATTCACAATATAAATCCTAAAATAATGTTTTACATTAAAATTGTAGAATTTTGGTGCGTAATGTATAGTTAAGGAATTTCATATTCTAGTCCATAATTGTATTCATTCTAAAACTTTATATGAATCCATATGAAATAAACCAAAATCTAAGGATTATGGTTTTTAATTTATAAACAATATTTATCACTATTTATTTTTCCAACTTAAAATTTGTAATAAAATTGTTAAATATACTATTAAACGAGAATGATTTATAAATTAATCAAAATTTTAAAAGCACATCATTAAAATTTTATAACTTATGTATAATATTTGAAAATTCTAAAATAGATAATTTCATAGCACTTTAATCACTTGTAATTATACCTTAGAATTTATTTCAGCATTTTGAAATATTAAAGCATTGTATATTCCAAAAATTATAATTAATTTTACAGACATCAAAAAATTATGAAAACTTCCAGAAATGATCTTAATATATATATGAACATATAGTTAAAATTGTACCCCAAAATAAAAATGTTTACCCTTTGAAATCGTAAAATAAATAATGTAAAATCCGTTTTACAACTTTTCTTAGTTAACGACTAATTTGTGTTAAATAATTTTTATAAAATTATAGGAGTAGGGTATAGAAGTGAAACTTTTCAGAAATTAAGTACATATATAGAAACACTTTTCACAAAAATTTCAGACCTTAATAAGGTTTCTAACTCTATATATATCATAGATTGAATTTAAACCTAAGTGCAATAAAATATACAAATCTTGAAAGACTAAGAGTTCTAAGAATTACCTTTTTTTCTTCTTGAAACTTGAAAAACTCTAAGAGGAAATTCTTAAAATCACAATGGATGAAATAAAATCTTTGAGAGAAAGATGGAGGAAAAGAAATGAAGGAACTTAATTATGTTTACAAAAGAGCGCCCTATTTATAGGCTAATTATGTACATAAAATATAATTCAAAATTAATTCAAAAAAATATTAATAATAATCACCATTTACCTAACTTTTTTTTTATATGTTATCTTTACATCATGAAATTAAATTAATTTTATTAACCTAACTATACTTCATCTACTTAAAAAAAAATAATGTATTATCTTATCATATCTATATTTACTAATCATAAAATCTATATAATGGATATACCATTCAAATAACTTACCTAATTTTTGTTCTGTTTTCTAATGTAATTAATAAATTTCTTTTATTTTAATGGTAATACTATATAAATAAAATACATTAATGATCTTTTACATTATTTTCCATTCATATAAGTGAATTGATAAATATAAATGCATATTATTAAAATGTGTTAATGGCTACACCACTGATTCTTCTTTTACTATTTATATATATATATATATATATATATTTTCCTTACTTGTGACTATTTAGCTTATTACTTGGACTTGAAATATTTACTTCAACTTGGGCTCTCCTATTACCTATTGGGTTAAAGGATTAAAACCCAATAATAATTACAAATAAGAATACTAACAATTTCAAATTTCTATTGGGCCAAGATAAATGAATATTGAACTCAAACAATTTAAGGTCCAATAGTAAACATGATTAACTAGGCCTAGTTCATATTAACAACAATAGCCATATATGTTGTAAAATAATTTATAGTTACAATTAGGCACATAGTTCAACTTGGCTTTCTTGTGTGTATCTCACTATAACATATTCACGAAATTCATTAGTGTATAACTACTCAATTTCTATGATCAAAGAAATGAAATATACATAATAAATATTAGACAAGAAAATTAACATGATATATTCATTTTTTAAGAGAATACACTAATACTAAAAGATCATGATAAATAATTATTAAAATAATATATTTTTCAAGTCTAGGGTTTTCCTAGGTTTTACACATTGTCTCTCAAGATGGAATTTCCATTGCCCTAATCAACGTTGAGGCAGTTAATAATTGGTCTAGACCTACGAATGTTACAGAGGTTAGAGGTTTATTAGGTTTGGCCGGTTATTATAGAAGGTTTGTTAAGGGATTCTCTAAGATAGCTATGTCACTTACGCAATTGACCAGGAAGAGTAAGAAATTCATATGGACTGAGTGTGAAAAGTGTTTTCAAGAGTTGAAGCAGAGATTAATTTCAGCACTAGTCTTGACTATATCTTTAGGTACGAAGGGGCTCGTTCTTTAAAGCGATACTTCAAAACAAGGTTTGGGATGTGTTCTTAAGCAAAATGGGAAAGTTATTGCCTATACTTCTAGACAGCTAAAGGATTACAAGCGTAACTATCCTACTCATAATTTAGAACTGGCAGCAGTGGTATTTGTATTAAAGATTTGGTAGCACTATCTATATAGAGTACATTGCGAAATCTTTACTGATCATAAAATTTTGAAGTATTTGTTTACTTAGAAAGAATTAAATATGAGGCAACGATATTGGCTAGAATTAGTAAAATACTATGATTGCGACATTAGTTATCACTCAAGAAAAGCCAATGTTGTGGCGGATGCATTCAGTAGGAAATCATCTAGAAATCTGACAGCTTTATGCAGGTTAAAGAAACACTTACAGGAAGATTTATGCAGATTATGCATTGAGTTTATTACTGATAAATTATCTGTCATGACATTGCAGTCCACTTTATTAGGCAAGATTAAACAAGGCAAGAATGAAGATACTAAATTCGTTAGACAAAAAGAATTAGTAGAGTCATACAAAAAGTAAGATTTCAGTACTTCTACTAAAGGAGTGATCAGATTCTAAGGTAGACTTTGTGTACCAGATGTCAGAAGTATTAAGGAAGAAATTCTAGTAGAAGCACACAATACTTAATATTTAGTCCAGCCATGCTCTACTAAAATGTTTAAAAATTTGAAGAGTCTTTATTGGTGGGCAGAAATGAAAAAAGCATAATTTCAAGTTTGTGGAATGTTGCTTAAAATGTCAGCAGATTAAGGCCAAGCATAAGAGAGCTACAGGAGAGCTACAACCACTTCAATTACTTGAGTCGAAATGGGAGGAGATGACTATGGATTTTGTAGTTGGCTTACCAAAGACAATATCTCATCAGTATACAGTTTGGATTATAGTCCACAGACATACTAAAGTAGCACAATTTATTCTGACTTCTATGACCTACTTCATAGATAAACTTACTATATTGTACATTAAAGAGATTGATAGACTTCATGGAATTCCAGCTCCCATAATCTCAGATAGAGATGCAAGATTTACTTCGAAATTCTTGGAGAGTGTACAATGGGCTTTGGGAATTAAATTGAAATTTAGTACGGTATTCCATCCTTAGACAGATAGTCAAGCTAAGAGGACTATTCAGATTTTAGAAGATATACTTAGAGCTTGTGTCGTGGATTTCCAAGGGTCATGGAATCATTATTTACCACTAATTGAATTCTCCTATAATAATAGCTTTCAAGCTACGATTAGTCTTGCACCTTATGAAATGTTCTATGATAGAAAATATAGATCTCCTATTTACTAGGATAAGGTTGGAAAGCGATGTTATTTGGGTCTTGATATTGTTAGAGATATAGCTGAGGTAATTGAAAAGATCAGAAAATGTATGATATTAACTCAAAGTAGACAAAAGTTTTACGCAGATCCAGAATGTTGACCTTTATATTTTCCGGCTGGTGACAAAGTATTTCTCAAGGTTGCCCCTATGAAAGGTGTCATGAGACTTGGAAAGAAATGAAAATTAAGTCCTAGATTCATAGGTCTGTATAAGATCCTTCAGAAAGTAGAGAATACCGCTTATAGACTTGCATTGCCCCTAGAGTTATCAGGTATGCATAATATCTTCCATGTTTCTATACTGAGAAAGTATATATAAGATCCATGTTTTTAGCCAGGATCCACTCAAACTAGATCAAATATTAAGTTATGAGGAACGCCCGATTCAGATTTTAGAAAGGAGGAAGAATTAAGAAACAAGAAAATTTCTCTAGTAAAAGTCCTATGGCAAAGCCATTATGTAGAAAAGGCTATATGGGAATGGGAAGATGAAATAAAAACCAATATCTCGAGTTGTTGGATAAGTAAATTTCGAGGACGAAATTTTATTAGGAGGGGAGAATTGTGATACCCTGAAACTTCATATGACACGCAACTCTTCACCTAGTTAAAATAGCCAATAATAGCATGGTTGCATAATATTTTCTATATTAATACATTTATGTGCATTAATTTTGAGTAAGTATATTGGCTACTTCTACGATATTGATTTAATAAGTAATTTTACGTTGGAATTCTCAAGATTTGCTCTATGGTACAAGTAATATATTTATAAAGCATATTAAGTTAACCATAAGATTTGTATTTTATTACTTATATATGTTTCTCACTTTGACTATCAAGTGATTAATTGTTTTTTTTATTATAGAATACATGTGCAAGCTAGAAACTAACTTTTGTGATTTTTTATAGATTTTTATATTTCTTTGAAGTATTTATTTAATATTTTTATAACCCCAAACTTATTTGGCTTACATTGTTCTTAAGTTACCTTATTTTTGGTTTATGTAAACCAAAAAAGAAAAAGAAAGGCGGTTTGGTCGAGAACCGATTCTAGTCGGTAGAAGCTCCTAAACACTATATACTTATCTCTTTTCTTTCCACTTTCTATACACTTTAGTATATATGAATGTTTAAGACCTGCTTGTTACTAAATTGTTCTGGTGGATTAAGTGTGAACCCCAACTATAATATCGTCTTAACCTTTTAGAAGGTAACCTTCATCCGATTATTATAGTTTTTGGCATATCCTAGATTATTTTAATGAAAACTTTGTTTTGTCTATTTATATGATAAGATTATGATAATGAAGTCTTGACATATTTTAAATAATTATTACCATTTGATCATTTATATTTGAGACAATTCCTTGGATTTGCATGCAATATCAATTTTATTATATATATATATGTCAAATTCTATTTGTACCTATCTGGTTTTCTTTAATTTGTTTCGCCAGAACTCACATCCATTATATTAATATCAAACGGTTTTCTTTAGATTTATTATCTTCTTGGCGTATCTTAGATTATTTTAATGAAAACTTTTTTTTGTCTATTTATATGATAAGATTGTGATAATGAAGCCTTGACATATTTTAAATAATTATTACGATTTGATCATTTATATTTGAGACAATTCCTGCACGCAATATAAATTTTATTACATGGGCTTGTATATATATATATCTCAAATTCTATTTGTACATATTTGGTTTTCTTTACTATGTTTAGTCAGAACTCATCCATTTTGTTAATATAAAGATGATGATATCTTCTTTTTATTTCCACGTGTATTAGCCTAAAAGACGTGATGTCCTTTTAGAATTGTTTCATGTCTAATTTTTAGGAATAAGTTCATGTACATTAGTAATTCTTTTATTCAGTTCAGATTATATTAAGAACAATATTCTTTTTACATATATAGTTTACATGATTTGGTACTCGTTGAGTATTACACTGGATTATGTTTTATCACTTTTCCAACTATTATTTTATTTGTGCCTCAAAGTGTACATGTACAAAGAAGCATTTATTACCACCTTAAGTTTTTCATTTCTAAATTAGTGAGCATTTATATGATCTGTAAATGTATGAGCAAGTGAAAAGCTTAATTCTTATCTTTGTTTTATTTGTTTTACTACATGAATGGATTATTGATCTCAGAATTTAGTCATTGTGGAAGTAATGTATACTGATGATAATTTTCTTATGAATTCCTATAAGATATATTTGGATTAAATGAGTCATTAAACGTGAACTTTGAGCATGGAAAGTCTGCCGTTAATTCTAATTACTTGGTGGTTTAATTGTTTACGTGGGAATATGTACCGGGTTAGGTATATATATATATATATTGTAAACAAACCTAAATTATTAATTCGTGTAGTATTTCATGGGTAGAGTTTAATTTAATTTGTCATTTCAAGAAAAAAAAAATTAGAAATTCATTAACTGTACCTTGAGCAAAGAGTATTTCATCAGAAAATACCTAAAAACTCGAAATCGAGATAAGTAATGTCACACTTGCAATGTAAGAAATTCTTTATTTTTGTCAATTTGTGAAATCTATGAAGGTGGAATTTGTGAATATATGTACATACATACTCTTCATTCCACTTTACATGAGACATGAATATGTGGTGTATTTATATCACCTGACAAGTATCGATGAATAGCGTATAGCGGGCTAGTGCCCATGTTAAAACCCGGAATTTTCGAGGGTAATTTGGATATTTTACCAATTTTCCGGATAAAATATTGTGGGGACTAATTTGCAAAAGTTTTGTTCA
>JXTB01000082.1:129734-153548 GCA_002914805.1 Parasponia andersonii
AACTAAAACTTTTGACACTTTTCAAATAAATTAAGGAATTTCCCACCTTGTGAAATTCCCCTTCTGCCACTAGCCCGGGTTTTGGGTCGTGACAGCCCAACTACGTGATTTGCTTCTTTCGGAGACACTCTGATACTTTTGGGAATATTCTAGTCCTTTCGGGGATACTCTAGTTTCTTTAGAAGCACTTTGATAGCGATATGGGATGGACCTCTGCTATACATGGAGGGAATTCTCTAGGGCTCGAAATCTTCGTACGACATCTCATGCTCTGTTATATGATCTCAGAATGGCTCAGTGTATAATTCGCGGTGTTATCACGCAATACAATATACAGAGGATGGTTATCTATTTCGTGTCATGTGCAGTGGGCATCAACATGTTTTACTTTTTGAGTTTCATACTCATCTATATTATTACATTGCAGAGGGTGCTAGTGATGTTTGAAATTGGAGGAGGAGCACCTACTTTCTAACCGTGACTTGATAGAAAATTTTGTACCTGCTTTGAGTGTATGTACATTATGTATATTTTTATGAGAGACCCACTTTATGGATATGTATATATGTATACATTATACTATGTGTTATTGCAAGTGGAGTTTTCTTTTTTCTTTTAGAAAGTTTAAAAAGTTAATTTTTTTTTATTTCATCAATTCTAAGTCGAGTAGTATCTTCTGATCTTACTAAATATTTATACAAATATCATTATGTATGTGTGTGTGTGGAATTAAGGGTTGTTACACACATGTCTTGCACACGGCCATTATGCTTGGAGCGCACAGCTTTGCCATGCTCCGTAGTCAAGCAGCCTCGCCCCTTTACCACCCATTGCTCTGCCTTTCACTGCGTTCCTCGGGCAGTGATGGCCCATAGGCCGACAGTGGTGGTATTTCTACCGCCATCACTAATTTCGAAATTACTTAATTAGTTGATTAATTAAATAATTATCTAATTTGAATTCAAATTTTAGAAATGAAAAACTATTCAAATGAGATTAAGATAGCTATCTATTTTTTAATTATCCTATTTTAAATTTGATCTACTATAGGATAATGATAAATTTGAATCAAATTAAATAAGTAGAATATTATCTAATAGTTAATTTAAATTTGAATAGGATTTCTATTATTTTTGAAACAGGTAAGACTTCCTATATTATCTTGAAATTTTGAATTTAAATGGACAATACGAATTTGAATTAATTAGAAAATTAGGATATTATCTATAATTAATTTGATTTCAAATAGGATATCTACTAATTTTTAAAATTAGATGAGATTTTATATATTATCTATAGTATTTAAATTATGAATTTAAATAAGTAATGATTATTCAAATTAATTAGATATTTAATGAGATTAGATATGACTAGATATTATCCTAATAAATCTAATAGTTAATTTGAATTTGAATAGGATATCTACTAATTTTTGAAATTAGATACGATTTCTTATCTATTTCTGTTTAAATTAAAAATTAAATAGATAACAACTATTCAAATTAATTCGATATTTAGAGTGATTAAATATAATTAGACAATTTTCCATAAATCACGATAGTTTAAATTTCAATAATTTAAATTCAATAATTATCTTTGATTTAAATTTGATTTTAATTAGGATATAATTTTGAATTCAAATTCTAAATTAAAATCTAATCAGATTAGATTTAAATAATTACTATCCATGGATTATTAAAATTCATAATTAATAAGATTAATTAGGATGGAAAAGATTTGAATTTAATTAGATTAATATTCAATAGTTAATTATAATAACTATTTATCTAGTAACTATTCTCATTATAGTAATTAAAATATAGTTAGAGATAACTAAATTGATTAGTAACTCTACTGATTAATGAGATTAATTAGACAACTAATTAATAAGATTAATCAAATTGATAATGTCTTAAATTAGCTCATTCTCTCTAAGTTGCATAATTGGATATACATAATTGATTTTGTGGTTACTAAGATAATTGGGTAAAATCAGGAATTTCAAAAATTTTAAAAAGATTAAGTGGGAGTGGGTATGAGATGTCCATAGTCTCCATCATTGGTTCAATAGTTCTAAGGATATGCCTTGCCTCAGAATCTGCTGAGCTCCTATAGGAAGGTTTTCATCTTGGTATTACTGGTATTGAATCTCTTAGGATAAATTTGCAAGTGGACTTTACGTATCGATCTCGTGTAGGTGACTATATTGTATAAGAAAGCTTGTAAATTGAAATAATGCTTATGCACTCAATATAGGATGCTATTAACCTCCTGTAGGAGCTATACTAGTAATTCTATAGATTGATAAGCGGAGTAATTAGCAAACTAGAATATGAGATATTTAGCTTCTTGTCTAAAGTGAATTGTTCATATTTGACTTGTAAATTTATATGATTATCTGTAGGTAACTTATAATCTATAGTAGGTCAAAATACCTTGAATATTTGTGATAATCTTAGGGATTTTTCACAAGCATTTTATCTTGATAGATTTATTGTTAAGTATTCTAAATTCTTTTATATTCAGATTAACTGGCAAGCTTAGTTGAGTACAAAGAGGATCATAATTTGCATACTTGTCTATAGTTTATCCTTAGTTTCCAAATGACTAATAAAAGCATAACACATAATCTTCTTGTTTGATTATATATCATTATATTTATGGTTTTTATTTTACTATATGTGTACTACAATATCTTGCACGAATTATCTGCTGATTTTAAATTTGTTACTTTGATTGGTAAATCACAAGAGTTGGTGATTTTGTCAAAGTTCATTCCTGATAATTAATACCCTTGTTGAGGTATTTATTATCTTACTCAAGATAATAAACATCCTTGTTGAGGCGTTTCTTATCATACTGCAAAATTCAATCGAAACAAAGAGGTTTGTATTCGATTATTTTTTTCTTTATATGTTTAGCTGATAATTAATCTTATAAAATTTAATTATGAATTAAATTCATTAAATTCAATTATGAATTGGATTTATTTTATGACTTTCGTCTAATTGAGAATTTTATCATTTTGAAATTTTTAAGGAAATACTTTTTTATAAGATGGATAAGATTTTTAGAAACAGGAAAGAGACAAAGGAATATAGTACACGAAGTAGAATAAGGACATCTATAGAGACATCACAATGTTCAATGAGACTGAATGGTAATCAACCTGAGGATCCTCTACTGAAAAGAGGTTAGGATCTAATCTAATAGTCAAATCGTCTTGAAGGCTAAGAAAATCTCTCTCTACTGAGGATATGCGAGATCTCTAGCTAGTGGACCCAGTATCTAGTATCAATATCTATAATGACAGGAAATGGTTCATTGAACCAAATCAATTAACTGATAATAGTCATTGTGTGGAAGTTATAGACAATCGAAGAGTTCAAATTAAAGGCAAGGGTGATGCTTACTTGAAGATCAATGATAGCTCCATGATCGTGAAAGATTACTACTACACACAGAGTTTAGTATGAATGCTCTCTGGGTATCGAAAATGTATAAAGAAAGCTACCGCTTTGTGTTTGATAAGAAGGTGCATGTCTTTTGTAATAATCTATTATATTGTGTAGGAGAAATGCAAAATGGACTGTATATCCTTACCCTAAAGCCATAAAGTACATCACCATCAATAATGCGCATTAGTAAACTCTAAGAGATGGTGAAACATATCAGAAAAGAGCGCAACACCATCGATTGGCACAAGCGACTGAAATTCATAGTTTTCTGGAACTAGATCACTTACATGAAGTAGATATCAACGACGATATAGATTGCAAAGATTGCAAGAGGCCTGTAAAATACAAGCATCATTTGGCCACTCATTATGAGAAAACTGAGACATGTTTGGAATGCGTACATGTGCATATCTGTGAACCTATGGAGGTAGCTTCCTACAACAAGCATATATTGTTTGTCACTTTTGTTGATGAATATTTGTACTTTGGTCAAGTGTATCTTTTGAAGAAATATGATGAAGTCCTAGATGCTTTCCATTCAATAAAAAGGTGCGGATGCAACACGACTTCAATTTCAAGAAGTTCAAGATTGAAGCTGAACACAGAGATATGGATTCTCTATATGGCCTACTGAGACCAACACTACTTGATCTTGGTATTCCCTATGAATATGCAACTATCTATGGATATAGTCATATATAAGCTATTGAGAGATACAACATCAGATTCAAGTATACCATAGAACTAATGTATAAGGAGTCACTAATGTCGAAAAGATATTGGGATTATGCTTTAAAGATAGCTTCATATATCCTTAACTTCACTCCATTGGATAAAGTTACATTGAAACCTTTTCAGATGTAGATGGGCTATATAGAAAGTTTAGAGCATCTAAAGGTATGGGATTATGAATTATACCCGTGCAACAAAATGGAGGACAAAGTTCGATAACAATTCAGAAAAATATTTTCTGCTTGGCTATTCAAAGGAAGAGAAGGGCTACGTTCTTTATAGACAATCTACCAATACTATTTTCATTAGCAGACATGCAGACTTTTTGGAAGATTAGAGAGAAGTCCATCAAGAAAAAGATGAAGATAGAGCTTATAAACTTCATTTACGTTCTTAGTGATTTAAGCTGTTAGTTGAACACTTAATTTTTTGCTTTTATCTTTTTCTTTCATTTGGAACATTTTTGGGCTTTTCGTATGTTAATTTGAGTAACCACTTTTTGGATAAGTGGGAGATTATTGGGATATTCTCCCTAAAGGTAGATTTCAAATTTTACCCTTTAGTGCAAACAACTTTCTCTTATATACAATTATGATATTTCTTAGATTAAACTGTCTCAGTTGAATAGTTTACTTATCTAAAAAAAGACTCCATGACTTTATTTGTGTATAAAATTTGTGTATAAAGAAATAAACATAATTAAGTGTTAATTATGGGGAGACTTGTTTCCTTATCTAAGTCTAAATTAATTAGTTCACAATCTATAAATAAAAGAAAATACTTTATTTATTAAAGATTGTAGCATTTATCTATCTTAACGGGACTGATGTATCTCAAATCATTGAAGTGTCTGACTTCTGATAGAAAGACTAGCACAACATAAATAAGTTATATTTATTGAACTTGATCAGGTAATGTAAAAAATTGGAGTGTCGTAAATCAATTCTTATATTATCAAAAACTAGCTCTTAACATCTAGATCTTAATCTTTGATGTTTGACTGGACTTGCTTTCATGTGTTATAGTCTTTTGATTTGTTAAAAGACTTGTCTATGTGAAATTAGAGACGAACTCTAGCATATTTGTGGTTATGGCTTGTGAATTGATGAGAATACTAAATATTTAAGGACACTATATATTAATGCCACTTTAAGGTCTTTCAAGATCCGTAGAATAATTAAATTTAAGATCTTAGTATTCACTTTGTGAATTAGTTGATAATTTTATCTAAATGGCCATTAGGAAAAAAATTGTCAATAATATTATTCCTTGATAGAAAGATGGGAACTTAAAGATAAATATGTGTCGGAGGAGTATTATGATAATTTTACCTTGCCTAACTCAACAAAACTCATTAATTGATTGGTGGTATTTTTGAAATTAGTTTAATGAAACTGTGTTAAATAATGATTCTACAAAGAAGTTGGTATTTTCATAAATACATTACATTAGTTGGATGTATTTACAAAAATACACCTATAGGCTAAATTGGAGAATAAGCCCAATTTTAGTTGGACTTGGATTAGCAGTTTTAGGTCCCATATATATAGGATAGAAAAACATGGAGAGTCCTAATACGAGAGCCACATGCATAAGGCAGAGAAAGAGAGAGAGTTACACAAATTGCTCAGTAAAAGTGAGAGAGAAAAAATTTCTTGCAATCTCAAAGTCTAATCTCAAGTCCCTATGTTCCAAAAGATAAAAAAGTTGTTCTTGATTGTTCTCCAACATAGGATTCAACTTGGTACCGACTCACCTCATCAACCAAGAGCAAGAACATAGATAAGAAGATCTAGGGTTTGAGTTTTGATTAATATTAACAACGAGATCATGAAGGTGCATACTGCAATAGGTAAAACCTAATCTCATCTTTAAAGTTTATGTAATTATATTTGATTTATGTTATATGTGATTCTATATATGATATGTACATGTTCTATGATTATAAAAACTATTTTCACGTAAAAATTTTAAAACCTAAATTCGCTAATTTTTCTGCTGCATTCATGATGTGATCATGTGTTTTCCAAATTTGTGTGCATATATGGTTTTTTCTAAGTATTAGGTCAAATTACCATCAATTACAAGAATAATCAAGTTTATACATAAGCCTACTGACAAGTAAAAACAATCAAGGAAGGAGAAGAAATTAGGATTGAAACTAGTTTTGGATTGATGATCCTCCAAAATTGAGAGTTGAAATCCTTAAAAAGTTGTTCCAATAAGTTGCTCTCTAATTTCTACAATGAAAGTTACAATATTCTTTTTGGTATTTTCTCTCCCAGAATCTCTTATTGGAATTTTTCTCTCTAAAGGAAGAGATGAGCTAAGCTATCTATCTAGGAATGTGTACCTCTACCTCTAAATGTAAAGTTTATTTTTGATCAAAGAGGCTCTTACACACTGAAAGTAATGTTTAATCTTGGCATTTGTTTCATCAAACAGTGTTGGACATAGAGGAGGGCACTACGGCACCGAGCTAGGCATTGTCATGCCAAAATTATTTGGCAACCCTAGAATTGGCACAAAACTCACAAGAATAAACTTTATTTTTAAACAAAACATAGCAAGTTCAAAACTAGAAAAGTATAGTAATATAGAAGGTAAGAGAGTTTCAATACCATGGAGAGTACTTGATACACAATTGATAATTAATAACCAAAATTAGTTTCTAATTTATCCAAACAACAATAATTGGTGGTTTTAAGTAAGAATTGAAAGGTAAATAACAATGTAAAATAAAGAATAAAAATTGAAATTAAATAACTAAAGATAGTTCTTAAAGCAATAATAAGCAACCTAGGGAAGCAATCTACCCTCTATCTCCTTCAACTATTAGTTTTCCTCATGGTTCAATCATCCAATTAGAATTGACAATCGAGAATCCTAATGTATTCACAAACTCCTTTCAAAGACATAAATGAAAATAAATAGATAAGCTAATATATTACTCCAAATATAAATTGACTAGATTCATTAAGTTTGGTAATTATCATACAAAGGTTTCACAAGTCACATAGATATATTCTTATCCTATGTAAATTCAACCTATACTAGGCAATCTTATGATGTTCGATTTCTCGTCCTTCAATCCTCTCCTTAGTGTTGTTTTCTCCCTTCAATAGCTCTAGAACCCTTTGGCTGCTAGGGTTTTCATCCCTCTTCAGATGAGTGTAGGAGTAGTTAAATAAAGTAGTTTTCACAAGTGAATCTGGGCTTTCTACAACCTGTTTTGTACTTTTTGGCAATGTAGTGCCACAGCGCCATGTAAATGGGGCTGCATCCCCATAGAATTGGGGCTATAGCCTTATGAAATTAGCACTATAGTCCCATAATTTTGGGCCTATGATGCCAGATTTTGGAGCTGCATCCCTAAATTTGAGGCTGTAGCTCTATTTCTTCTGAGCTATGGCGCCGATTTGTCTTGCTTCTGACTTCAATTCAAATGTTCTATCACCGGTCTTATCTCATTATACTACAAGTTTGTCACTGAAATGCCTTGATTTACCTCCAAATTAACTGTAGGAAATAACATTCTTCGATCAATATTGTCTCTCCTAAAATATATATAAAAAATAACAAAACAAGTAAAACTAGCTCAAAGAAGAGCAATTCTTAACTTCAAAAGGATAGTAAAGATAAGTATACAATACACATATCAAATTCTCCTAAACTTAAGATAAAGCTCCTCCACGAACTAAAATAAAACATGAAAAGCCCAGAATTAACAAAAACCACACAAAAGCCAAATTAAGACAAATAAACAAAACTTTTTAATGGGGTTAACCTTGTCTCAACGTTCTCTAAAAGGCATATAACTCAAAAGAAACTTAAGGTATCACAACAGTTTAGAATTTCAATTTAGCTAGTAGCTTCGCTTTATTGTCAACTCTTAATATGTATGTGTAATAGTTTCTTATAGTTAATCATTCACACTCAGATCATTTTATGTAGACTTAAAACATATAATTAGAGTTGTCCTAATAAAAGTGAATAAGTCATCTCATAGGCCCACTTTTTATATCAATCTCCTCTAATGTAGAATAATACTAAATCGAAGATTAATAGGCCTTAAATCGGTTTGTAATGCAGTGCTTGGATACAGGTGGATGAAATAGTATCGTGTAAGCTTATTTACACTATAAATGCTCTTTTTTCTCAATGAATGCAAATCTCTCAAGCATACCACAACAATTTCCCCTAAATTTAGTTTTTGACCAATTTTGAACATTTTTTTTGTTTTTGTACAATCGACTACAAATTTAACATAGCCAAAATTCTTCCTATACAAAGATTTACTTTTTTTGTTCTCTACAAACTACTTACACTTCACCATAAGTTCCTAATCCACTTTTATGTATCTACGGTGTGAAGGTAAATAGTTTAGGAAGCTCTTTATCAGTAAGAAGAGTTTATGAGACTCAGATAATGAAAAGGCTAAAGAATTGGCTCAATGTGGGAGACAATAGATATTACAATTAACAGGTGGGCTTCAGAAGCTCAACTAGTCCAAAATAGCCTACATGATTTCTTTGATTTTTACGCTACCTATGATTTCACCTTGACTGACAATTAAAAGGGTTCTAAGGTGACATGAGACTGAATATTTTTTTAAGCCACATGCATAAAGCTACTCTAGGCAATTGAAGGCATAATACTTACAACTACATGCATAATGTGTTCACAAGTTGTTCACAAAGCAAAACCATAAAAGATTTAAGCACACAAATAATCATGATACCAGAAGTTTTTGATGAGTTATTTCACATGTACTCTCAGTTATATCATCGATAGTTAACCTCCATAAAATACTCCAAACAATACACAATCAAACAACGAAACAAAAGATAAATACATACTAAGAAAAAAAAATATGTTGAACAAACTAAAATAAAAAAATGGAAAACAGTTTAAAAGTTTAACCAATTAAAATGCTCTCAAAGACAAAACAAGTGCTAAAACCACCCCCCAAACTTAAAATATGCATTATCTCTGATGCACTAAATATGAAATAACAGGGAGGAATAAGCACTTTGTTAACTCCATAAAATTGGAGTATCTAGTACTATTATGTCTTAAGTTTTGCTATGTTCTAATTTAAATTAAATTGTTTCAATTATTTTTCTTGTTATTTTTATATTTTGTATATTTATGTATATAGGAGAATAAAACAAGGGTGTCTGATTTGAATGAAAGTGAATTTGTGTCTGCCAAATGAGTTTTTCAAACTATAGGGATCGAAGTTGAATCCCATATAGTCATAACGCAACAAAAATAAGGCAATTTAGAGCTTAAACAAAAAAGTGGCGCATCCGATAAGTCGCGACACCATACCAACAGAAAAGTGGCCCTACAACACCAACTCTCGAAAACTTTCGGCACCGAGATCAACTTTTTGACAATCCTAGGTCAATAATTGACAGTCGTGATTAACTTTTTGACGATTCAAGGATTCAGATTCGACCTTTCTTAAGTTTGGACAAGCCACCTCTTTAAGATCCTATTTTTTGGGTTGAAAGAGGCATATTGGGATAAAGGGAAAGAGAAGGAGATGGCCGAGGTCAACTTTGTCATGATCCAAGGATTCAGATTTGGCCGGCCTTAAGTTTGCTCAAGCTACCTCTTTAAAACACTATATATGGAGTTAAAAAAGGTATGTCGGGATAGAGAGAAAGAGAGGGAGACCACAATAGAAGGAGAAGAAAAAGATAAAGAAGAATAAGAAGATATACTCAAATCCTTCATTTCTTGATTTCCTCCACAACATCAATATCAATCTTTGTTTATAACATATTCACCTTATTTTCTTGTGAGTTTTTGTTTGTATTTTCCATATTTAAAGAGTAGTATAGTTGAGAGAAAATCCTAGAAAGAGAATTCAAGAGAATAAGAACCAAGTTTAGAGGAGTTGTTACGCTAAAATACATATACATAAAATAATTGCAAGTGCACGAGTTGTAATCAAGTAATAAAGTGATAAGTATAGAGTTGTCGATCCCAAGAGGAATTGGATATTAAATTGTCGCTAAGTACCTAAATCATCGTAACCTAACTTTATATAGGTAACTAAATTAAAAGAATTTAAAATTAAATAAAAACAAATATAAATATAAATTCAAAAATAAAATGTGGAAACTCTATGCATAAATGTACTAGCAGATTGAAATCACCTAACCATCCACTATGTGTCTTTTGATCACCAATTTCATCCTAATCAATTGTTCCTAGTTTATAAGCCAAGAATCCAAAGATATTTCTACTCTCTCTCTTGAGTGCCAAGTGAAATCACTCCAAAATCTCAGTTCCAATATCTCTATTCTAAACCTAGATATTAAGAATTCATTATGTACAATAGTTCTTTGTTCATAACTTCGAAGGATTCATAGGTTCTTTCAAAAAGTCATAGGTTATACTATCCTATGGTTGTTTCTAAAATTCCCTTTCTCAAGTGCCAAATTCTAGAAATCAAATCATCCAACTAGTAGCTAATTAGTTAAGAAGTATTAAGCATAAAATAGTATAAATAAATTCAAGAACAATATCAAAGAACATATTGAAAATCAATATATGAAATCAAAGTTTAAATTACATCATTCCCTAAGCATAGAATAATTATTTTAACATAGGAGAATCCAAAACTAATCTCAACAAGAATTTTATATATCCAAACATATTAATAAATCAAGCCCAATACAAAAATTCAATGAGATTAGGGTGAGAAAAACTCTTTTGTAGAGGTAAAACTTCAAGCTTCAATCTCTTCGAGCCACTCTCTCAAGCATCCTCTCCAAGATTTTTGCTCCAAGCTCCTTCCTCTCTAGGATTTTTGAGCTCACTTTAGTGTACTTTCTCTCCAACTCTGCACACTTCAAATCGAGGCTTAAGCATATATTTAAGGGGCTCCAAGGTGACCTAGGCTAGGTGAAATGCCAACCATTCAATCAGATGGCATCAAGAGTTCAGATTGGCTCTTAAAACTCACTAAAAATATGCTTCTGGATGCTGTATAGCACCGTGGCACTCCCTTGTAAGCGCTATGATGCTCTAGCCTTTGGAACTTAGTTTTCCTAGTAGCACCGCGGTACTACTTTTATAGTGCCACAACACTCTTAGCTCTGGAACTCAACACAACAACTTTTCTTCGCAAGGGTGCCGTTTCTTCGTTTCAGCTCTATTTTGCCTGATTTTCATTGCTTTGTATTCATATCAGAATTAATTCATCCTAAACAGTTGAAATATCTATATTTGTCACCACTATTTCTTGATTCTCATTTATGAATAGGAACTATAAAAATAAGGCAAAAGCACATCAAACTAATATAAACACTTGAGAACTTATAATTATTTAAGCTAATGATACTAGATTTGTGAGTGAATTAATCATTCAAAAGATACCCCCAGACTCGAATATTTGCTTGTCCTCAAGCAAAACAAAACAAGAAAAAAGAAAAATGGAACACAAACTAAGTACTAATGACATAAACTACAAAGTATGAGTTTTATATCAAATCAAAAACTGTGCAAGTATCTCCGAAGTCATAAAGTATTCCAAGCTCAAAGGAAATGCAAACATTGAGATTATCTAGATTTTCAACTTCAAGCATCAATTTAACTCCACTCAAGACTCTCAATATGTAAGTGTGTGCAAAAATCAATATCACTTAACAAATGAACTTTAGATAGACTTGTGTGTTTTGATAGACACTAAAATATCTCTACATGATGCAATTTGAAACTACCATATATCCATTTTTCATGTTGCTCTCCACTAATACATGTTAGTATATCATCAAAGATCAAAAGATCTTTCATTAAGTTTGTAATGTCGACTTGGGCAAAGGTAAGATAATTTTGAAAAAATCTGAGGTTCAAATCACACGTAAGTACATTAATCTAGGACATTTGTAGAGTTATTCCTTGGCATACCTAATAGCACTTTTACACTTCTTTTCAACTAAATTTCTCTTCTATCAACACTCCGCCGAATACTTATTGAATTTTTTTCTTTTTTTTTGTTTTTTCTTGAAACAAAAGATAGAAAATAAGGCAAAAGGATGAAAATCAAAAACATCTCCCGCAAACTCAAAATCAACTTTGTCTTCAATGTTGAAAAAAAATATAGATGGTAAGGACACAAAATTTTCACCAAATTATTCTTTACTCTTTTTTATTTTGATTCATAACACCATTCTTCCTCCCAATATGAACATAACACAAAATAACTCTTCTAAACAATCAACATGCATAACGATAAGGTTGGTGGTCATTATTTTGGTTTGGTAAAAATGTGGCAAAAGAAGAAAGAGAGGAATAGGCTCAAAGTGGGTGTACTAGGATGATAATGTATCAAGATTAGCATGAACGGCTCAAACAGTCCAAAGATAACTTAAATCATTTCTCGAATGGCACCTAACATTGAATTTCATCTCAAGCTTCACTTAAATAGGTTCTAGAGTTTATGAGATATCAATGCTTGTCAAATGCACACAAGTTTTCTCCAAAAGCTCAAAGAGTCAAGTGATTATGATTGTCATGCTCAAATATATAGAATTAAGCACGAGATTCAATTAATGTTAGTCAGGCACACAAACAATTTCAATGAATTACATTTCAAAACACTTAAGAGAACATTTAGGGACTAAACTCATCATTAATAATAAGTTATCTCATCTCAATAATACTCACAATTTATTCAAGCAAGGAAAAAAAAAAGCAAGAAAAAAAATCCTTTCCTAAAAGTATACAACTCATGCAAAAAAAAAATGACAACCAATAGACAAGCAAAGCCACACCCAACAAATAATTTATCAATAAGTGTTTTTACCCCAAACTCAACATTGGCAATGTCCTTAAAATCCTTTCTTATTGCTTGCATTCATTTATCTTGTATGATAGTTTATTTTCTTTGGTTTAGTTTCTTTAAAATCTATTTTTAGTTAGTTTTGATAAAGTTAGGGTGAGACAATTTTGATACTTTGCATTGAATTAAAAATCAATCCTTGTAAGCTCAACACTCTACTTCTATATTTATATTACTTGTGACCGTGTTTACTTACACGAGAGTGTGTGAGTATAATTTTTTACTACACATTCCAATCAATATACTTACATAATCGAACACCACTCAGTTGGCCTCTAATGTGAGGTGGTCCCCCAGTTGGTTATGTTGAGCTAATGGGGATGGCAGAGGCAGTCAGGAATTTGTTTTTTGGGTGGTGGCATCGTAGCACCAAAAATTGGCACCGAGGCACTAACTCCTAGAAAAAAATTCAAAAATTATTTTTTTTTCCAGTTGGGGCACCAAAATTTAGGCTTATGGCCATATTTGGCACCAAACACCAAGTTTTAGATTTTTCCCAGCACTATTTTGAGCTTTTGGAGCACCAATACCTAGGCAATTCACAAAATTTGGCACCAAGGTGCCATTTTATGTCACTAGGGTGCCAAGTTTCTCTTTGTGGTGCCACAGAGTAGTGCCAGGGTGCCAAAATGATTCTTCTAATTTTCTTCAATTAAGTCCCTTCACCAGCACCTTTATCACTTCTCTTTAAACAAACACATTATAAGAACCTTGTTTTATTAACATCCTAAGCTTGGGTTGCCTCCCAAATAGTGCTTGTTTAATGTCCCTAGCTTGACGTAGCCACTCCTTACTGAGGGTTGGTCAAGGTATTGGATGATTTAGCTCTATTAAGTTCTCCTCCTAGGTACTACATGAGCCATTGAACATTCACCTTGATTCTTCTAGTTAGGCTCTCATTGTCCTCCTTAATTGCACCATATGGAGATACATTAGTCTCTTTCGATGGCCCCAAACATCTTGACTTGAGCTTGCCCAAGAAGAGTCTTAGACAAGATGAAACAAACATACCTTTTATTCCTGGTTCAAAATGATGATCACCATACATCTTCTTTTTCATTCCCCCTTTTCTAAAACCATTCTTATGTGACTTGTGGTGGCTGGAGAAGGATAGTGAAAGCTCTATGACTTCAATTAGAGGATTGGACTTAAAAGAATGTTGTTGGCTTCCATAACCTTGGTGTTCCCTTAACCCTTCTTTGCCTCTTCATCAATGGGATGAATAACAGAGACCACAT
Source organism: Parasponia andersonii (assembly GCA_002914805.1). Taxonomy (NCBI): domain Eukaryota; kingdom Viridiplantae; phylum Streptophyta; class Magnoliopsida; order Rosales; family Cannabaceae; genus Trema; species Trema andersonii. The sequence goes on from JXTB01000082.1 coordinate 144,023, forward strand.
GATTGATCAGTGGAGCTTCCTTCAATGCACTGTCTTCAATGCTTTCCTTCACCAAATCTAGTCTATAACAGTCATCTAGAGTCCTCTTCTTTGAACACATTGAAGGATATTTGGTCCTCCATCTTTATAGTAAGTTCTCCTTCGTACACATTAATGACCATCCTCTTAGTTGCCAGAAACTGTCTTCCAAGGATAATTGGAAGATTTTTATCTTCCTCCACATCAAAAATAATGAAATCAGCTGCAAAGAATAACTTGTCCAACTTTACAAGTATATTCTCAATAATTCCTCTTAGATATTTGAAAGACCTATCCACAAATTGGAGCATTGCTACAGTTTGTCTTGCTTCATCCAAACCAAATTTTTGAAAGACTGAAAATGGTATTAAATTGATACTAGATCCCAAATTAGTTAAAGCCTTACTAAAGAAATGATCACCAATAGTGCAAGGAATGTTGAAGCTTCTCGGATCCTCGAATTTGGAGGAAGCTTGTTTTGAAGAATAGTACTATACTTCTCCATGAGAGTGACATTTGCTCAAGTGCCTCGACAAAAGGAATGTTGATATATAGCTATTCGAACACTTCCAAGAACTTGGAGAATTATTAGTCATGCAACTTCTTTTGAAATCATCGAGGAAATGACAATGGTGGATTGTATGGGTAAGGCTTCAATATTGATGTTGAGGGATTTTTTAGTGCTCACATCTTCAATTGGCTTTGCTGCATCATTTTCTTTACCTTGCTCTTCCTCAACATCTTCAACCATTGGCTTTGAAGGGGAAGTGGGCTTCTTAATAGTTTTCAATAACCCTTTCCTACTTCTCAATGTAATAGTATTATAATGTTCCTAACCTGCATTCCTTGGATTCACTTCAGTATTAGTAGGTAATGCTCATTATGGACAGTTGGGCATAGGATTGGCCAATTGGCCAAGTCATGTCTCAAATGTTCTCTAATTTTATCATTTTACAATTTCTTGGGAATTATTTTTTCATAAGATGGATAAGAATTTTGGAAAAAGGGAAGAGACAAGAGAACAAAGTACATGGAGTAGAATAAGGACATCAATGGAGATGTCACAATGTCCAATGAGATTGAACGATAATCAACTTGAGGATACCTCTATCAAAAGAGGTTAGGATCTTCTCCAGTAGTTAGATCATATGAAAGGCTAAGAAAAGCTTTCTTAGCAGAGCACATGCAAGGTTTTCAGCGAATGGATGCAGGATTTAGTGTCAATATCTGCAACGACAAGAAATAGTTCATTGAACCAAATCAATCAACTGATGTTGGTCATTGCGTGGAAGTCATAGACATTCGAAGAGTTTGAATTAAAGGAATGGGAGATGCTTACTTGAAGATCAATGACAGCTCCATGATCATGAAAGATTGCTACTACACATTAGAGTTTAGTATGAATGTTCTATCAGTATCGAAGATGTATAGAGATGGCTACCGTTTCGTGTCTGATAAGAAGTTCTATGTCTTCTACAACAATCTATTGTACTATGTGGGAGAATTATAGAATAGACTTTATGTTTTGACTATGAAGCCACAAAGTACACCATCTTCAACGATAAGCATTAGTAAACTCCAAAAGATGGTGAATGGTAATAGGAAGGAGCACAACACCATCGATTAGCATAAGTGACTCAAACACATGGCATGTTTAGAAATTCACAAACTTATAGAGCTGGATCATTTATATAAAATAGATAATAGTAATGATATAAATTGCAAAGATTACAAGAGGCTTGTAAAGTACAAGCGTCGTCTTGCCACTTGTTATGAGAAAGTTGAGGCATGTATAGAGTATATATACGTGTATAGCTATGAACCTATGGATGTAGTTTCCTACAACAAGCATGCATTATTTGTCTTTTTTGTTAATGAATATTAAGACTTTGATCAAGTATATCTTCTAAAGAAATACAATGAAATTCTAGATGCATTCCATGTGTTCAACAGAAAGGTGTAGATACAACACAACACAAAGGTCAAGAAGTTCAACATTGAAGTTGAACATTGAGATATTGATTATCTATGTGACTTGCTAAGACCAATACTAGGTGATCTTACTATTCCCTATGAATATGCAACTATTTATGAGCATAGTCATATAGAAGCTACTGAGAAGTACAACATCAGACTCAAGTATACCATAATGCTAATGTACAAGGAGTCGCTGATATCCAATAAATATTAGGATTAAGCTTTAAAGATAGCTTCGCATCACTCCATTAGGTAAAGTTACTTTGACATCTTTTCAGATGTAGATGGGCTAGATAGAGAGCTTAGAGCATCTATAGGTATAAGAAAATGGGAGACGAAGTTGATAAGAATTCAAAAAAGCGTTTTCTACTTGGCTACCTAAAGGAAGAAAAAGGTTACCTTCTTTATAGACAATCTACAAATACTACCTTCATCAGCAAAAGTGGAGACTTTCTAGAGGATGAGAGAGAAGTCAGTCAAGAAAACGATGAAGACAGAGCTTATGATCTTCATTTCTTTTCTTAGTTTTTTAACTTGTTAGTTGAACACTTAATTTTTGCTTTTATTAATTTCGATCATTTGGAACATTTTTGGGCTTTTACTCTGTTAATTTGAGTAACTAATTTTTGGACAAGTGGGAGAATGTTGGGACATTTGCCCTAAAAAGCAGATTTCAAATTTTACCCTTTTAGTGCTAATAACTTTCTCTTATATACAATTATGATATTTGCTATATTAAACTATCTCAATTGAATAGTTTATTTATCTAAGAAAGATTGCATGCCTTTATTTGGGTATAACGAAACAAACATGATTAAGTGTTAATTATGGGCAGACTTGTTTGTATATCTAAGTCTAAATTAATTAGTTTACAATCTGTAAATAAAGAAGGAATACTTTATTTACTAAAGATTGTAGTGTTTGTCTATTTCAATGGGAATAATGTGTCTCAAATCATTGAAGTATCTGACTTTTGATAGAAACACATAAATAAGTTATGTGTATTCAATAGGACAAGGTACTATAAAGAATTAGAGTGCCGTAACTTAATTCTTATATTACTACAAACTAGCTCTTAACATGTAGATCTTAATCCTTGATATTTGACTGGACTTGCTTTCATGGGTTGTAGCATTTTGATTTGTTATAAGACTACCGTCTATAAAATTAGAAGTGAACTATGGCATAGTGGAGGTTATGGCTTATGAATTGATAGGAACACCAAATAGTTAAGAACACTATATCTTACTGTCACTTTAAGGTCTTTCCAGATTCATAGAATAATTAAATATAAGATCATAGTATTCACTTTGTGAATTAGTTGATAATTTTTTCTAAATGGCCATTGAGAACAAAATTATCAATAAGAATATTTGTTGATATTATTTGTTGATAAAAAAAAGACAACTTAAAGGTAAGTATATGTTGGAGGGGTATTACGGTAATTTTACCTATGCAACTACGGCCCTATATAGAGATTCTATATATGGTATAGAATATGTTGGATGGATTAGTTAATCAAGGTTGGTTAATTAAATCTCTATAAAAGGCAAGGCATTTAATCTAAGTGTGCAATATCGGACCTTTGGTGGAGTCTCCCCTTTACTAATAGCATTTATACAAATACCATACTAAAAGTTATTATGTTTTTATTATACTATTGGTGCTTAGATTATTTGGATCCATTAGATCCCTTGTTTAATTCAATAAAGCTCATAAATTGGTTGGCGGTATTTGTGAATTTAGTTTCATGAAACTATGTAAAATAATGGCTCTACATAGAAGTTGGTATTTTTATAAATACGTTTCATGAGCTTGACATATTTATAAAAATATACCTATAGCCCGAATTGTAGAAGACCCTTATATATATCACAATAACACATATAGTGTCACATGCATAAGGTACAGGGAGCGAGAGAGACTTTGGTCAACTAAGGCTAAGAAAGGAAAGAAAAAATTTCCTGTAATCTCATATCATGTCCCGGTTGTAACGCCCCCTAGCTTAACTATATGACTATATACGTCAAACAAGATATAAGAAAACATCTTGCATATACTTCTATTCTTGTGATGCAATTAAAATAAATCTTTACTTACCTTGTGTCTGACAAAAAAAATAGTGAAAAGGATCAGTATCTTCTGTGGTAAGGTGTATAGAAGATGTGATATCAATTTCATTACTAAGATAATCACTACAATGTAAATTATGTAAAGAAAACGATCACAAGAGTAAAATCAAAAATTTCACAAAATCAAGAAATATAATCACAAAATGAACCAAAATGGTACATCCTTTCATATGGTACTATTTAGTTTTTAAAAATATTTGGACAGCACCTCCCCTATTTGTAGGACATTTCCACATGATTGAAATCATGATTTTAAACCTTCAATAATATTTTACAATCCAATTCCCACAAATATAACTCAGAGAGAATGATGTAGTATATTCTAGGACCACTTGAATTCCTTTCAGTTTAGACGAAGTTTAAAATCACTTATATACTTTTCCATTATCACAATCGGCAACCAAACAAATATATTTATATAATGCAATCAACAAAATATACATTTCAATTTTATAAAACAAGATTACGAATATAGAAATCTTAATCTACTACACATAAAAATACATAACTCCATAAATAGCAACTTTGGGCTTTAAGTCTAACTTTAATCCTCCAGTAAAATTCTATATTTTCAGCCATATATAAGGTTTCTTAGGATCTATATTCATCAAATAAAAGCTTTTATTCAAGAGTTAAAGCAAAAGAAACTTTTATTCAAGAGTTAAAGCAAAAGAAATTAACTATAACTTCAAAATCCTACATAGAGTTCACTTTGACTAATTTGAGCTTTTACTGAAGCTCTTGCCTTGTACCTCCACCAAATTAATTCTCAAGGCTTTGAAACTAATTTTAGGAGTCAAGAGAACCTAAAAGAATAATTTCTTAAGTGGTATCAAGTCAAGAATTGAAATAAGAAAGCAAAAACTTTGGAAGAAGAATTAGTAGAATTACCTTGACTAGTTTGGATTTATCTTGCTTTCCTGAGCTCTAACTTGAGTTCTAAGATTTGGAACTCTTGGATATAGCTAAGGGGAGTTGAGAAAAGTTTAGAAAATGGCTGGAGTGGTTTAAGTTGTGGTTAGAGAGAAAGGGGAAAGATTTGGTCCAAAATCAATACTTAATGGCTAAGAAAAAACATAACTTAAATTCTAAGGTGTATTTTGGGAATGTTTGCACCTTACTTTCCATGTGTTCAGATCTAAAACATGCTTAGCATACCCACCATATTGCTGTCAATTCCATACACTCAAATGTATACCAAAATAGTGAAACCTAGCTTAGAAGTTGAAAACTAGTCATACTTTGACCTATAATCTCATATGGCCAATCTTATTGCAATCTAGTCAAACCTAAACTATAACCAATCATTAAATATAAAAATAAGTCAATCAGACTCTAATTAATAATGCAAACATAGCATCAATGCCTAATTATGAGAATGCACTAAGATGATTTCCACCTCGTGCTTACTGAAGGCCAACAAATAAAATGATATAAATGAGTCCCAAACATTGAACTAAAGCTATTTGACGTGTTAAGCGTACAGTGAATTTGACTCTGAAAAGCATGAAAAATACATTTTACTGAAAAACTACTATTTGACCAAGTTATCAACAGACATGATTTTAATGCATGTGTATATAGTATTATTATTCATGAAAGTATTTTTTGTTCTTTTCATATACCAAGCTCTCTATCTGAGGGTACAAAGCCTTTACACTGCATGGGAGTACTTCAACAAACATTAGAATAATAATACATATTGAAAGCATTTAATAACTAGCTTAAGCAATTTACTATAAAATTGACACTAGTTTCGTGATATATCTATTATGCACTATGAACATGTTTATTATTGGTTTATTATTCATGTGAGAAACTTGGGCATCACAATCCTTTCCTCCTTATTAAATTTCATCCTCGAAATTCACTTACCCAAATAAGTGAGAATACTTAGTTTTTATCTCTTCTTCTCTTTCCCATGTGGCCTCTTCTACTTCATGGTTCCTACACAATACTTTGACAAAAGGGATCTTCTAGTTTCTAAACTGCTTTTCTTTTCTAACAAAAATCTGCACTGGTTGTTCTTCATAGCTCACATCTTGGCTCAACTCTAATGGCTCAAAACTCAAAACATGTGAAGGGTTTGGAATATATCTTCTTAACATAAAGACGTAAAATACATTGTGTACGTTAGATAGTAAGGGTGGTAATGCAAGTCTATAAGCAGCATCTCGAACTTTGTCAAGTATCTCAAATGGGCCTATATAACTAGGACTAAGCTTCCCTTTCTTCCCAAGCCTCATGATTCCTATCATGGGAGTAACCTTTGAAAATACTTTGTCCCCAACATTAAATGTGACCTCTCTTTCTAGGATCAGCATAATGCTTCTATCTATTCTAAACAACTAATAACCTTTTGCAAATCTTTTCTACCACTTCAGCAGTTTCTCTTACAAATTCTGGACCAAGAAATTTCCTTTCTCCCATCTCATCTCAGTGAATTGTAGATCTACACTTTCTTCCATACAATACTTCATATAGAGGCATTTCAATTGAAGCTTGATAACTATTGTTGCATGTAAATTCTGTAAATGGAAAGTACTTGCTCCAAGACCCATGAAAATTTAACACATAAGCTCTAAGCATATCCTCAAGAGTCTGTATGGTTCTCTCCAATTGTCTATTGATTTGAGGATGAAAAGTTGTACTGAATAATAGTTTTGTACCCATAGCTTCCTGAACCCTCTTCCAGAATTTTGAAGTGAATCTAGCATCTCGGCCGGAAATAATTACCTTTGGCACACCATGTAGTCTAATAATTTCTTGAATATACAACCGAGCTAACTGATCCAAGCTATAAGTCACTTTAATCGGTAGGAAATGGGCTGACTTAGTATATCTATCCATAATAACCCAAATAGCATCATGGCCTTTATTTGTCTTAGGAAGTCCAACCACCAAATCTGTAGCAATCTCTTCCCATTTCCATTGTGGCACATGTATAGGTTTCAATGTACCAGCAGGTCTCTGATGTTTAGCTTTAACTTGCTGGCATATGAAATATTATTCTACAAACTCAATCACAACCTTCTTCATATTTGGCCACAGGTATTGCATTTTTAAGTCCCTATACATCTTTATAGTACCGGGATTCACAGAGTAGGGAGTAGTGTGAGCTTCTATCAATCTCTCTTTTCTAAATGTTCCATCTAGCACACACATTCTATTTCTGTATCTAATTATACCATCACTAGAAATTTGGAAGGCTATCTCCTTTCCAGACTCTATCTTAGTATTTAAGTTTATCAAATAGGAATCCGTATTGTGGCCTTATTTAATTCTCTCTAAAATTGTAGGTTGCAAGGTAAGAGCTGCTAATTTCTCTAGTAAACATGTAGGCACAATATCTAATTCTAATCAATGTAAATCCATCAAAATATGTTTCCGATCAACATACTTAAGTGACATAGCAGCTAATGACTTTCTACTTAGAGCATCTGCAACCACATTAGCTTTTCCTAGATGATAGTTAATTTCACAATCAGTCTTTTACAAGTTCAAGCCATCTTCTCTATCTCATATTCAGTTCCTTTATTCTCTATCTCATATTCAGTTCCTTTAGGGTAAAGAAATACTTGTGACTTTCATGGTCTGTGTAGATTTGACATCTTTCTCCATAAAGATAATGTCTCCAAATCTTCAGTGCAAAAACTACTATTGCTAGCTCCAAATCATGACTAGGATATTTCTTTTCATATTCTTTTAGTTGCCTTGAAGCATTGGTGATAACTTTACCATTTTGCATCAAAACACAACCTAGACCATTCTTGGAAGCATCACTATAAACAACCAATCCTCTTGATCCTGTGGGTATAAAAAGTGTATGAGCTATGACAAAATGATGGTTTAACTCTTGAAAACTCTTTTCAAGATTATCATCCCAAAAAAATTTTCACATTCTTTCTAGTCAAATGAGTCAATGGAGAAGCCTACTTAGAAAATCCTTTTCGAATCTTCTATAATAACTAGCTAATCCCAAGAAACTATGAATCTATGAAATATTTATAGGTCTTGACTAATTACTTACAGCTTCAACCTTCATTTGGTCCACAGAAATACTATTTCTAGACACTACATGACCAAAGAAGATAACTTTCTCCAACCAGAATTCACATTTCTTAAATTTTGCATACAACTGCTTCTCTTTCAAGATCTTCAGAACTATTCTCAAATGCTCCATGTACTCCTCCCTTGAGCATGAGTAGATCAAAATTTCATCAATGAACACTAGAACGAAACAATCCAAGAAATCCTTGAATACTTTATTCATCATATACATAAAAGTAGCTAGAGCATTAGTTAAACTGAAGGGTATCACTAAGAACTCATAATGCCTGTATCTCATCCTAAAAGCTATATTAGGAATATCTTCTTTCTTAATCTTAAGTTGATGATATCCTGATCTTAAATCAATCTTGGAAAATACTAAAGCTCATTGTAACTAATCAAACAAATCATCAATTCTAGGGTGAGGATATTTATTCTTTATTATAACCTTATTTAGCAATCTATAATCAATACAGAGCCTCATAGTTCTATCTTTCTTCTTTACAAATAATACTAGAGCACCCCATGGTGAAAAGCTTGGTTGTATGAAACCCTTGTCCAAAAGCTCCTGTAATTGTATTTTTAATTCTTCAACTATGCTAGAGCCATTCTATATGGTGCTTTAAAAATAGGAGTAGTACTAGGTAGCAAGTTAATAATAAACTCTATCTCTCTATTAGGTGGTAATCTCGATAAATCTTATGGGAATACCTCTAGAAATTTATTAACCACTGGTACTTCCTATGGCTTCATCCTAAGTTCTTCTCTAGTATCCATTACATTTGCCAAATAAGTAGTACATATTTTCTCAAGTAACTTCCTTGCTTTTATCATTGAATTAATTGGTACCATTTTCTTCCTAGAAGACCTAAGGAAAATAAACTCCTCTTCACTAAGTGGTTGAAATACTACTTTCTTACTATTACAAGCAATGCTAGCATGATCCTTAGTGTAACACCCCCCGATCCCACACGCGTACATAAGGATAATTGTATAAATATTTAGTGAGATCGGGAGACATTATTCGACTTAGAACTGATAAAATCGAGGAAAATTAAAACTTTTAAACTTTGTGGAAGAAAAGAAAAACTTCACTCATATTTATACATACTGTAATATATACATATATACACCCTCTCAAAGTGGGCCTCTCATGTAATTTACATAATGTACACACACAAAATAGGTAGAAAAGCTTCTATTAGAAAATCACAGCGTCAAAATGCTGATATACACAAGCCGCGGTCAGAAAGTCAACGCTCCTCCTCTAACTCACATATCATCCGTACCTTCTGCAATGTAAGAATATTAATGAGTATAAAACTCAGTAAGTAACGTATGCAGATGCA